>JADRCD010217109.1:0-19065 GCA_019843815.1 Montemys delectorum
CTCTACATTGTGGCTTATACATCTGTCAATTTAACCAACTACCAAAATTAATAATGGGAAAAATTCTTTACTTGACAGCGATGTTGGCTTTATTCTATTCTTTGTTACTTACATGATAAATAATTTATTGTATAGTAACTTGAATTAAACACTATAAACAGTCATGAAATGATGCAACCCCTGTTTCTCTCATTCCTTTTCCCTTGCTTTGCCTCCTCCATTCTGTGTCTCCCTTACTCTCAGTCCATGTGCCTCTGTCTTTCTCTCCTGATGGTGTTTGAGCACATGCCTTTATAAGTTGCTCTGGACTGGTTTTCCTTTTTCTGTGAGAACTTAAAATTTAAGCTGCCTTTCAGTGACATCATAATTATCTTAGTGTCGGTCCACAGCCCATGCCGGTAGTATGCTGGAATCCCAGCTAGATTAGAAATTTTAATTCCTTCTCAAGGAATAAAATGAAAAGGAATAACTAAAGCATGGGACCTGTGTTGGATAGGTAGGAGAATTATAAGCCTCATGACAACGTAAGCCTGCCACATAGGCCTAAGAATAAGCAAACAAGATGTTGGCTATCATAAGAGCTGGCAGGTCAGGAAGACATAAAAATCATAGATATGGAGGAGGAACAAGTCTGGGCCTGCAAGACGTGTCCTTGGGCAGACTCTGAATAATGGGCCATCTGGTCCCTTAGATATGGTTCGAGGCCAGCAGAAAAACTGATGACTCAAGACTATACCACCCACTGCTTCTGGGAATTACCCGCCCTGGACCACTCTTCCCGCCTCATACCACATTTATTTTTTAAAAGTAGCCAATTATGTATTGCTATGCTAATTTCTTTGTTCCCCTAGACCTCCTCCCTATAAAAACCCCTAACCCCTGAGCCTCGTGGTTGATCCCTCTGTCTCCTGGGTGAGATATGGGTCCACCCAGAGCTCCGATATTAAAACTACCTCGTGTGTTTACATCAAGATGATCTCTCGTGTTTCCTTGGGTGCACGCTCTCCTGGGACTTGAGTGAGGGTCTCCCTATGGGGGTCTTTCACTTCCCACTTTGACTGCCTATCATTTTCCAGTCTCTAAGCACTGAGCTACAACTCTAGACCGGTTTTGCTTTCAGCAGACTTTTTTTTTTTTCTTTATTAGGTATTTTCATTATTTACATGTACATTTTCCCTTTCCCATCTTCCCCTCCAAAACAAACAAACAAACAAACAAACAAACAAAAGGAAGAACAAACCCCTTTTGCCTCCCCCTTCCCCATGCCTGCCACCCTACCCTCTCCCACTTATTGGCCCTGGCATTCCCCTACACTGGGGCACAAAACCTTCACAAGTCCGAGGTCCTTTACTCCTATTGATGATCGAATTTGCAATCCTCTACTATATACCTGCTGCCAGTACATTCAATCCCACCCTGTATAGTCCTTGATTGGTGGTTGGGTCCCTGGGAGCTCTGAGGGTACTAGTTAGTAATTGTTGTTCGTCCTAAGGGGCTGCAAACCCTTCAGCTCCATAGAACCTTTCTCTAACTCCTTCATTGAGGACTTTGAACTTGAAATTTGTCTGCCTCTGCCTCCAGAGCAGCTTTGGTCCTAAGCCTCAAAGCCCAGGGAGTTGCATGTAAAGAGTGTTGAATTTTTTCTTTTTCATTTTTATGGAACTCTCAACCAGGCAGTCATAAGTTTTAGATATTTCATGTGGTGGATTGTTAATGAAAAGAATGTTTTACAGGAAATCTTAAAGCAAATCTTCCTTTTGAAGAGAATTCACTCTGCCTTCTGTATTCCTTCTCCCAATGGTGTGTGTGGCTTTTGTATTTCAGGTCACAGCCTCCAAACTCTTTAGCGTGTCACTGAAATGCTGTTTGGAATTGTTCCAGGATTGATTACTTTAGCCTTTCCTTTTGTTTTTCTTTTCCTGTACTGAAAGCTTTTGACAAAAGCCTCCTTAGAATGATAATGAGCTTTGGGTTTCACCTTAGTTCAAGTCCTAAATGCAACTGGAGACTTGTCCAATCATTCACAGAACTGACTCCTGGCTCCATTCTCATTTTTGAAGAAAGAGACAGCCTTCCAGTATCTCACAACTTTTATTAACTCCCTTTCTACTCATTCAAAAAAAAAAAAAAGTAGACCTGAGTTCTCACTGATTTCTATTTGGTTGTTGTTGTTTGGTTTTATTTTTATAACCTAGGTTGTATCTGACATCTTATGAATAAGGAAAAATGTATGTTTTCATACATCTTTCTCATTGTCACTTTTTGTTTGTTTTGTTTTGTTTTGTTTTTTGAGACAGGGTTTCTCTGTGTAATCTTGGCTTTCCTGGAACTCACTCTGTAAAACAGGCTGACCTTGAACTCAGAAATCTGCCTACCTCTGCCTCCCAAGTGCTGGGATTTAAAGGCGTTTGCCACCACTGTCTAGCTTCATTGTCATTTTTAAAAGCCTGATATTAACTTCCTTTGAAACTTGAGCTATCAACATCTTGCGTTGGTGAATAGTATAATGTTGTACTAAGCCTTCTCTTTTGACCTATTACTCGTTTCCTCACTGATATAATCTTGATACTGGGTTACAATTCCACAACCTGAAGAGAGGCTGTCACAGTCAACAGCACAGGGTTCCAGTCATACCAATGCTTGTCCTGCCTCACTCTTCATTACCTTTTTCAGTCATTGGCACATATAAGAAATTACAACATAAAAATCCCTAGACTGGTTATTATTCCCGTTCTTCACAAGTCCCTCATAGGTAGGACACATTCCTGCAGGTATTGATATGTTCTCCTTTTCATGTGACTAATATTCTATATGAATATCCTATGGCATGCTTATCCGTTCTCCCAATGTAAGATATTAGCTTCTTTCTAGCTTTTGATCTTGATGAATCACCAAAAACATTCAAGTGCAGGTATCTGCATGAAGATGAATTTTCATTTGGGGAGATAAAAGCTTTGATGCCTGTTTGCTGGAAACCTATCAGAAACATGTTTAATTTATTTTTAATAAACTGCCAAACTGTAAGTAGCTGTCTCATTTAACTTAGGCATCTCTGCCTCCCACCTCCTTCACAGTATTTGATGTGGTCCTTGTTTTTCATTTGATCCATTCTGATAGATGCATGCTGTTATTTCCTTGTTGTTCAAGCCAGAATTTCTCCGAAGACCACTGTAAGTCCTTTCCTGTGCTAATCCCCTTTATTGTGCACTGTGCTTCCTCATGTGTTTTGAGCATTCTCTAACACTGTCTCTACCTTTCAGCTCTTGAAACTTAAGAGCATTCAGCACTGTATATATTGGATCTTTGTCAAATATATGACTTGCAAGTATATCCTCTCTCCTTATGGCTTGCTTTTGCTCATTTCAAGATACTTTTAAATTTTATTCTAATTTATTATATGCTGTGTGTTTGCCTGAGTGTATATTGCCTGTATACATAGGCCAGAAAAAGGCATCAGATCCCCAGGAGCTGGAGCTGCACAGACAGTTTTGAGCTTCTTGACATGGGTGCTGAGAAGTAAAGTAGGATCCTCTGGAAGAACAGCAAAGACTCCTAAACTCTGAGCCATTTCTTCAGCCCCCTTAATGCTTTTTACACATTAGCTTTGTTTTTTTAATTTTGATAAAACTCAACTTGCTTATTTTTGTGTGCAATCTAATAATTTCTCAATCACAATATAATATCCTTTTGAATAATTTTAACATTTCACATTTTACACTTAGTTCCCCGCTCACAATTTACTTAACATTAATAGATCCCAGATCACTTTTCCTTTATAGCGTGACAGGGGACCTTAGGATGAACAGTGGAATAAAGTTAAGGACAAGCAAAAATGCTGCTGCCCCAGTAACATGGAAGCTGCAAGAAAGCCAGGAAGATGAGCTCCCTGCTGAGTGCCAGAGCTCAGCCAAGGCTCTCAAACCTGTGTTAGATAACAATTAAATGGATACCTGCAGAAACCTGAGAGCACAGCATCATTGTTCCCAGGAGTCATCTCATAAGATTTACTTGAGAAATGTTCATTCAACAACGTTATCCATTGTGACAGCTTTCTATTTGGCAACCATGGTAGCAGCCAGAGTTTTCATTGTTTTGGTTTGGGTTAGTATATTGTTTTTTGTTTTTTTTTTAAATGGGCAGAATTGAATCTTTGCTCATAGACAAGAGAAAAAGGATTTTCATCAAATCTCATGACATATAGGATTCAAGTAACTCAGAAATATCTAATTGTGCTGTTACTATATTGAAAACACTGTGTCCTTTCATTCTTCTTTATCTATTGAGGAAAACAATTTCTAAAGAACTTGTGGGACATTTATGTGAGCTATATATTTCTAACTCTGTAGCCTGGATGGTTTCACTTTACCAATATGATTCACTGAAGCATTCTAAACTCTCCAGAAGGATGGGCTAGCATGCTGGTGTACGTCTTTAATCCTAGCATTTGGAAGCAGGAGGTAGATGGACCACTGTGAATTCAAGCTTCAAGATCAGCATGACCTACATTTGGAGTTTCAGAAGAGTGGAATTTGTTTTAAAAAGCTGAGAAGACTGGGTCTCCAGAAGCACAAATGAAGGCAGAACTAGTCTGAGGTTTATCCAAAGCAGCTCAATTAGTCTACCTGAAAAGCCCAATAATTTTAGCCTTATATATTATTGTTTTATTTTGAAATATAAACAAAACCAAACTAATGTTGTTGAGGACATTTTCAAACTGTTAAAACCTTTTAATGTGTTCAGTTTGTGTTTTCTATCTACCATATTTAAATTGAAAAATAAGTCAAGCTTCACTAAAAGAACTACAGTTGGATTTCTTTTAAAGAAAAGTAGGGAGTCATTACTTCATATGAGTTTGGAACCTAATATTTAAAGACACATTTCCACAACCTGTATTTATTATTTAACCATAAAATTGTGATTTAATCATCAATTGAATCTTTGTTGCTCTAAGAGACAAGGTGTTGCTTTGCAACCTAGGTTGGCATTCCCCTGCTCATCCTCCTGCTTCCCTGCTCCCAGGTTCCAGGATCACAGCTACACGCTAAAGTCTTGGATGAAATTTAATTTTTAGGATGTCAGACTTTTGAATGATAATAGACAAAAATAAAACTAACAATGGTGTGCCAGTCAGATGACTCAGCTGGTAAAAGTGTCTGCTGCCAATCCTGATGATCCCCAAGACCCACATGGTGGGAGAAAACTGCCTCCTATAACGTTTCCTCTGACTTACACAAACTATTGCTATGTATATATTTATACACATGTACACATATGACTAAATAAATTACACTAAACTGAATCAACAGCAACAACAATGAAAAAAATTACTGTAGTTGCCGTACAAACATGGGTGGTAGAGGGAAGAGAACAACTAGTGCTAGTTTGAGGCCAGCCTGGGCCACAGAGTGAGACCTCATCATAAAAAGCAAAGCAACAATAACAAAACCAACGACTGAGAGTGTGCCTCAAGGGTTGAGCATTTGCCTAACATGCCAAGACTTCCCAGTCTTAACTGCCCAATGTGACAGGAGGGATCATTTGAACTAAAAAAAAAGAGAGGTGAAATTTTGGGAATATAATAAAATCTGAAGGAAGAGGAATGGAGGTATGAGGAAAGATGGGGAAAGAAATCACTGGGTAGAATATCAGAAGAACATTCTTTTAGTGTGAAGAAGACAGACAGAAGATGAAAAGGTCAGCTCAGGAACTTTGGGAAGGTCATGGAATACTTGCTCCTAATTAGCATTCCTCAGAACACAGGGTAGGAACCGACCTGTAGGCGGGGTCATGTTTCTCAGGAAGGACCATTGCCCACCTTCAGACAAGGGAAGTCCTTGCCACCTCGTTCCCTGAAGACCAGTCAGTTTAAAAAGTCATATTTTTCTGCCAATCACATTGTGCCTAATGGCTGCTGCCCTGAAAACTGTATAAAAGCTCACTGAACAAGTTGTGTGGGCTCACCGCCTCTCCTTTGGGTCTGGGTCAACCCCAGGACACTGGAACAATAAATTCCTCTTGCTTTTTGCATTAATTCGGTCTCCACGTGGTTCACTCAGGAGATCTCCGGTAAGCCAAGGCTCGACAGAGTCTCACAAAGACACATGGTGTTGTGGGTGGGAATTTCAACATATATCAATGAAGTTTTGCAAGATCTAGTTTGTACTAATCTAAATTTGATTAATAACTCATGATTGGTACGTAGGGAGCTAACTAGAGCTAAGTAGCTGCAGCCAGTAAACAAATACCTAGAACCATAAGTGGACATTAAGTAGAAATAACTTACAGTCAGTCATCAGTGATAGCAACAGAGTTGTCACCTTGACACCGTAGAAATGAGCAAGCTGGTAATTTTTTTTTTTTTAATGCACAAAGAGCCAGTTTCCCACAATGCCCACAGCTCTTCCAATTAGACAAACTGTTATAGCCTTTAGATATAATCTGAGGACAAAATCAAGTACGATGTTTGTATTTGCATCTAAACTAGGAGTAGAATAAATAGACAATGAGAATCATGGTGAAGAAGTTGAAGAACAAGACACAGCTCGAATGTTTGTGTCATCCATGCATGTCTCCTTGCGTGATATTCATGTCACATCATATCAGTTGCATCCATAAACTTCTAGAAGCCTATAGTAGCAATGCTGTAGTTCTATGAAAATGATGACAGAGTACTAAACATGGGAAACAGCACTTTAAACTTGAAGGACTTTACCCACAAAAGAAAATATACTATGATCCAGTGACACTGCCACTGCGTACAGAGGAAATACATCTCTGGTGAGGGCTGCCGCAGCCTTACAGCAGAAGTGTAGAAAACTTCCACAAGCAAGAGACAGGGTCAACGAAGGTTAGATTTCATGTGATCCAAGATAGGGATATGGGTATGTCAGTAATGACTTTGGACTAAATATCAATGAGTGTTTTACTAGGAGTTCAATTTATGATAAAGAAGCCTGTTAATTCATGCAGGAGTTAAGACTTTCCATGAGATGGAAGACTGGTACAAGAAGAACAAAACTGATTTATTGTGGAAGGACAATTTTTGATCTTCTTTTGTACTTTTTCTTTATAGACACATAGTTATTGTCATAAATATGCTCATTTCAGGGACTGGGTCCCGATAGCATTTAACAGTCAGAACAGTAAAAGGGAGAAAATGATAGGAGGCAGCTCAGCAGTCTCTTGCAGAAGTTTAGTTATTGCTAACTCTAGCTGCAACTTTCATGGCGTACTTACTGTTATTCCATGGCATTCCCCGTATGCAAGTGATGGTGAAGAAACAACGCCAACAGGGCGAGAGAAGTACTTAAAGATGCTGGTGGGATACAGCAACGCTGCCGCCCACAGATGCCTTTCCCACCTGAGCTTTCCTTTTCTCTGTGCTAATTCAGCAACCTGTACATGCTGTTTTTACATCGAAGAAGAGCACGAAGAAGTAAGAATTTCCAACCTCAAGAGTCATCAATGGACATAAAATTTGAAGAAAAAAAAAGATATTGTAGGTCATTTTGCATGTGTTCTAGAAGGTACGGAAAAGAATAAGAGAAGAAATCCTTAAGACAGACAAAAATCACCATTCTCAATGAAATCTACAAGGTCCAAGATGAAAATATCCTGGATGAAATGAAAGCTTGTGATATAGTTACACATAGAAGAAGGAGCAAACAGCACTGTCTGGTTACCATGGTGAAGAGGAAGATCTGAAAGTAACTGGAAAACTAAATAAATACGTGCAACTGAATTCCTATGAACAACAACAAATAAATAAATAAATAAATAAGTAAATAAATAAATAAATGAGGGTAGAAACCACTTGCTTCAATTAATATGCAATTATTTTTCATATTTGATGAAAACTCAAACTGATAGTTTCCAAAATTCAAGCAACTCAACCACAAAAAATCATAGACTACTGTTCTGAAGAATATCCCAGCTAACTGTGAAGTCAATGACAAGGAGAAGCTCATTTAAAGCAGTTACTGAAAATAATCCACTTACAGAAGGAAAGACAAGGAAAGCAGATTCCTTCTGAGGACCAGCACATTAGACAGATGGCTTGGACAATTTGACCAAAGAAATCTAACCCTTTAAAGGCAAAGTGGCACAGAAAGATATTTTACGATTTTAAAAACTACTGAGCTTATTAATTACCAGAATACCTTGACTCCCATAAATAAAAAGAAATGTGCTAAAGGTGATGTCAGATGTAAAACTGAATCCATCTACAAAGGCAAAAAAGGCACAGAAGCCATAAATTCATGAGGGTAAACATGAAGACATTTTCTTGTATAGGCATTTTTAAGTGAATTTGCCTAAATCAAAAAGCACTAACAGTAAAGACAACATCTGCAACATATGAAGAACAAATATGTATTTGTATGTGTTTATATTATATTTTAAAATTTGATGTATAACCATCATATATATATGATTATATATATGATGATTTTATATACATACATATATATGTATGTCCTATATAAATGGTATAATTCACGATAAATCAGGATTTACTTCAGAAAAGATAGCTATACCTTATTCACCCTCACATGCTCCCTGCAAAACACACACACTCACGTACAGATGCACTCACATACACACACACATACTCACACACATATACACATTAGATATGCAAGGTAGCACATTTCAGTTAGTGTGCCCCAGTTATCTGTACTTGTCTCTTTTTGCATTTATTGTTATCAGCTGACTTTCAGAAAGACCATATTTCTATTATGTTAATGAAATAGTTCCATTTCAAATAGTTCCAAATAGACTAATGGTGGTTTAGGACCCTTCTGTACAACATGCCATCAGAAAGATCCCATAAACGCCTGTTTATCTTGATATCGCAGGAGCCTCCCTAAAGCTCTTACTATGAAGTCAGTAGCAGCATCCTTCTCCTCATACCACTCAAGAAAAATAGCTGAGTTAAATCCAACAAACATGTGGAGAGCATTGCTCTGTATTTTAAAAAGAGCCACAAGGAATGTGACAAAATTTACTGTACGGTATTTGTCTTTTTCCTTCAAAATTGATAGAGTCCCAAATTCTCCACATGTTGACTAGTTGTGGCCTTCTATAATAAGCTCCATATACTACAAAGAGAACGTTTTGGTGAACAGTGAGACCTGCAGTAGTCCGCAGGTGTAAGAATAGCTATTTAGACAGCAATTGGATGTTATCTGAACTTGGAAGAATGCAGTAGTATGTTCTTTCTAGGGTCTATGATCTCTCTAACCATGTGTTCTCATCTTGGATTATAGTAACAGGCATGAGTTCAGTGCTATCAGGCGGTCTGTTGTCCAATCAGATACCTACTGATTACTCCTCAAGCTAGTAGGCCAGGATTCTTATGATATCTCAGATAACTCTGAAGACACGAAACAGGGTAATTTAAGAGAGTGACTTGTTGGGTAGCTCTTCAAGTTGGAAGCTGAAGAACCAAACAATTCTAATGACAGAGACAGGTTTGAAAGGACATTAAAAAAAAAAGGCTGATTTCAAGCAGATGTCTTAGATGGGCAACTCGGCCACCTCAAGGGAAAGTAGAAAGGAGCCAGGGTGACCAGTTAGACTGAAGGATTTGTAGCATGAGATCAGCACACAGGAGAGGCAAAGAGATGTGGAGTCTACAGGGCAAGTGAGAAAGACTGCATTTACTCTGAACAAACTGGAAATTTCCTGTAGTTTTTAAGCATGGAAAATATGTTTTTTCTGAGTTTTAAGGAATCTATCTAGTCACTTTGTATACAGGCACACCACACTCACACACACACACACACACACACACACACACACACACAAACACACACATACACATTCACTCACACATACAAAGTCTTGAATGAGGAGTCAGGAGGCAGAGTGGCTACTTGGTCTGACAGGTTCTTCAGAGAGCTAATTATCTGAGAACTAAAGTGACACAGGGGGACAGTTAGCTGGCTTTGTGAAGATTTTGAAAGAAAGTTCTGATGTGTTCTCCAAAACCAGATTTCACGTGAGGATCTCAGTTTGAGGAGACACACAGCAAGGTAACCATCTCCTGTAAATTTTAAAACTGTTCTCTAGATCTGTCATCTGAACTCATTGTTGCTGTTGTGTGACCATATACTGCAGCATCTCTCAGCTTATTGTCATCACTAAGATACTTGGCTAAGGAATTATTTCCTAAGACATGACTCGGAGTCCCTGCAGTGTTTTGAAAGTGGAATGAGTCATTCTGATTCTGAGTTGGACCTGTTTTTCTTTATGAGTAGTAGGTACACATTTGAGAGGAATTCAACATTTTTAGACAAGTATCAAAAAGAATCGATTTCTCTTTTCATTTCTAAGGCTTTTAAAGTGACTAAGATTATATTTGATTTCTGTCATGAAATGGATTCTTAGTTAATTACTTCTTTTCTTTGGGGCTTCGTCTGCTTCAAGTCATTTGCCCCAAACCGTAACAGGAAAAACCTCAAGTTGAAGATACAGGCAGTGAGTACCTTACCCTCTTAATGGGTGCTGATGCCCTGTCCTTAAAGATTGACCTCCAGCCAACCCTTTTCTGGCCCTCAGTCCTAAGACACATGGAGAAGGTAAAAGGCAGCAAGCTGTGGTTTGGGAACAACTCAAAGAAGCAAATGACATTTGCAGAAAGCCTGAAGGGCTGGGCAGGTAGCATCTGACTAAATTCTTTGGTAAAAATAAAAGCCAGTAGCTTGTAAAGCAAACAGCTTTGTTTTAGTACATAAAGAAAGAAATAAACCACATTTTCTACCAGATGTGTCCCTGCCTACTGCATTTCCAGATTTCTCTAAAGCAACTTCTTATAAGATAGTGTCTGTTCTTTAGACACCGAGTGCTCCAAAGACCAAAATGAAATAGAAACCAAAAGCTCCTCACTTGAATAAGCTGTGCACTGATGGAAAATGACTTAGTATTTAGCTACTTCCTAAAATGTGTTGCAGGAGAGATTGTCTTTGGCATGAATAAGTTCCTGTGTGGCTGGTGGCATTGTGAGGTGCCCTCCCAGCAGCAGGTGATGCACCTTCATTACTTCTATGCACTTAAGGAAAGCAGCAAAGGATCCTTGCAATGTGTGGCTTTCCTTTGGCATAGCATTACCTAGAGAAACCAGTCGGCAGTGAAACAAACCCATAGCTATAATACTCAAATCACTATTAGTTAAATCAACTATATCTAAAATAAAAGGAATATAAAGCTATCAATATAGGACAATTAAACCTGTAGACAATGTTTATAAAAATTCTACATGTAGAGAAATGCTCTTAATAAAATTTTAAATTTAGATATTTCTTTCTTTCATGCTTCATGATCATAAAATAAGAATGTCAACCTAGCTTGAGCTCTTTTCATAGGCTGATTATTATATTACATATATCAATATATATCATGCAACTTGTGCAGTGCCAAAAATGCATGCTGTAATTATTTCCATTTTCTTGTTAAGATATATCAAAAAATTTCTAACACAAGATTGTTCACTAGTTATAGATAGGTTACAAAATCAACTGCTCAGCTGTAGCCTAATATGTCTACTTCACAATTTTCTATTCTTTTGCTTGTTTAACTTCCTTCTTTCCTACCTTCATGCTTAATCCCCTTGCCTCCCTTCTTCCTTCCATCCTTCCTCTCTTTTTCCACTCTCCTTCTCTTCTTCCTTCCTTTATTCATTCTTCTCTATCTCTGTATCTAAGGGCCGAGCCCATGGTTTGCTCTCTACTACCCAGCACATCCCCATTCCTCTTGCTTTTTAGTTTTCATTTTAAAGCAGAATCTCAATATATTGCCAGGCTAGCCTTCAACTCACCCAGTAGCCCAGGCTAACTTAAATTTTGCAAGCACCTGTGAATACAGGCCAGTGTTACCTTTCTGACTAACCCTTTTGTTCTTTACCCCCTTGTTACAATGGAATTTCCGTAAACACTCAGATCACCTGTGACAAGTCTTTACTTTTATGGATTATTGTTTTCATGGTAGTTTGAAAAGATTGTAGGCCATTGGATTGTAGGTCGTCATGTGCAAAAACGTTAGAAATGAGGCTGCAAAACAGCCGAAGACTCAGGATTATGTGCTGATATGGGGCAAGAATTCTCTTACAGCCTCTCACACTGGGTTTATATATTTGTATATATGCATATGTATGTACACACACACACACAACCACACGCACGCACACACCCAACCACACACATTATGACCCCCTGTGTTGTTCCTTCACCCATCAGGCTTTTGCCTTGGGTATTCACAGAATAATAAATGGGTGGTATTCAATATGAGTTAGTTTTACATTTTGCTTTCATAGATATCACAGGGGTTGTTAATCCGCTTTGTTTTGAGTAACCAGGTTTAGCTTTTCCAGTTTATCCTTGGTGACATCTGACGCAGGAACTCCATCAGCCCCATTTTCTCTGAAACTTGTTTACATTGGCTAAACTCTCTTCCTTTAGGCTTCTACTCATCTGTTTCCTGGACCGATTCCTCCTTGTTCCCTCTTGACAACATTAGTGTACGAGCATCTGCTCTTTGACCATACAGGCTATATTTAGTCAGGTCCCATGGTTTTAAGGCAATCTTTTTTATGAGAACACTGAACTGTTCTGCCTCTGAATAAGTGAATCCAAAGGCTACTTGGCAGATAGCTGTGTCAGTTTCTGTGACCCAAACATTGTTCTTCTACCACTTCCCAATAAACTGGAAGAATCACACAACCAAACACCAAAGATTTCCCTGTGTCTTGTTTCTGTCCCATTTTCAGGAACAGTGTTCCTGGTTGGTTTCCATTTACAAGTCCTCCATCCTGAAGATGCTTCACATTGGTTACACTTTGGTCTC
Source organism: Montemys delectorum (assembly GCA_019843815.1). NCBI lineage: Eukaryota > Metazoa > Chordata > Mammalia > Rodentia > Muridae > Montemys > Montemys delectorum. Next base: position 12,841 of record JADRCD010217109.1, read on the forward strand.
CATCACACCTCTTTGGGTCCTTATATCCTGTTGATTCTGTATACGTAGTTTAACCAGACTTTCTGCCTGTACTGAAAACCAATCCCTTGCAATCATCAGCAGCCCATATGTCACCAAATTCAAGGATTATGGCAAAATCATTTTCCAGTCACATTCCCTTATTTGTTAAAATGGAAGACTAATATATTCTGCTTTAATCAGTGGGGAACATAAACTTATGAAGATAAAATACTTTTCAAAGTATTGGCATGTAGCACTCCTTGATGACCCATGCCTTTAAACCACAGCTAATCTCAGAATGTGAATTAGATTGTTATCTTTCTTTGAAACCTAATCCAGTGTCCTTAACCTGCTACCAAACTTTAAGATATCAAAAAAAATCAATCTTCCTGAATGATTCATTTCTTCCCTTATCTAGTTCTTTCTCTTTCTACTTCTCTCTATCCTTTTATCTCTTCCTCTTCATTTTTCCATCTTGCAAAATTTTTTATCTTTTTTGCATCAGTTCACAATTTTACACAAGCTTATTATCAAGTTCTTAGCTCATTAATCTCTGACCGCTGCTTTCTGCAGTCATAAGCAGCCAGCGATAACTTCTTAGTTCTATTTCTAATTATCCTTAAGACATATTTACTCAAGTCACTTGCGTTCCTGAATTATTAAATCTATTTAAAATGTTGCCAGAGTTTTCACTCAGATATTTGAAAAAGGAGTAATCTCATGGTTGTTTTCTGACTGATTTTTATCACTCTAAACCACATTTTAGGAGTGACACATGTTCCCTGATACCATGTGAGTGGAAAATCCCCACTTCTTGTTAGCATGTTATGTCACTTACTTTGCTTTACCTTCCTGGTCATCACCACACTCCAGAGTGTGTTCATTTCTCTGTTTATTGCCATTTAACTTAAATGGATAAACTACTATGAAAATAAATAATGATTTTATTATCATCTATTTGTGTATCTCTTGTACCCAAAACAAAGTAAATAAATATCTGATAAAATGTATAGAAACATTATATATATATATATATATATATATATATTTCCCTACTAGTAGAAATCAATCTCACTATTTTGATTGTATTGACAAATAATGTAGAATGATTAAATATGTATGACTAGCATCTTATTAGTGAGTGCAGGAATATAACGAGTTCAGAAACCATATACTGTTATCACTGGGGACACAAAATTAGGGAATGCATGATGCTGAGCAAAATTCTTATACCCAAGAAAAAAGTGTTAAGTTAGCAAGTAATATAATTCACTTTTTTATTTCTTGATGCCTAGTCTGAAATATATTGTTTATTTTGTTGATTGAATGCAGATTCTCTACTATAAGCATGGGTAATTAATTTCTTTGATAAATGAATGGATAGATAAATAGTGCCATTCATCACATGACAGCTAAAATTCAATTTTATGGTTAGAGTGCAATTAAATTATATTTGAATAGTTACAACTTTGATCTCAGTTACTTAGACCAAATATTTGAGATACCTCTTGACTTTTGCATATGCGTTGTTTTGCCTTAGATCTTCCTTTCTAATGATAAAATCTACAAATATTTGATAGAGTTGGGTAAATGATCATTGGTGAAGAACTTAGGGGAAGGCTTATGAAACAGAGTTCAGAACATGAGGAATGCCGAAGCCATCCTGATATATGATATAGTTCCTGTCTCAAGGTGTCTCTCATAGGACATATTGTATTCAAATTTGTCTTTGATATAATTAGTTGGAAAATAGCAGAAATGATCTTTACTCAACAGAACTTGATTGAGATACTTTTCAGTCCCCAAAGAAGGCAAAGGCAAGGTGCAGTGGCCCGCATCTGTAATCATTTGGGCATTCAAGAACCTAATACAAGAAGATGAGTGTGAGGCCAGTGTGAGACATATACTGAATTTTATGTTTTAAGGATACCTCAGCAACATATGTATGCCATTTCAGAAGTATAATAAGGAGTGTCCATCCCTAGACAGAGCTGCAGACAACATTTGCTTCTGGAGAAGGAGAATTAGCATTTTGCAAAGATGGGCTCCCTAATTGTTTGTCTAAGCTAAAGTGTTCAGGCTTGAAACCATATACACACAAAGAACAAAAATGGATTCAGTATCAAGGCTGTGATCATGCATGCCTATAATGGTGTAGCACTCAGGAAGCAGAGGCAGGCAGATCTCTCTGAGTCCAAGGACACCCTGAGCTATAGAGTGAGGTCTAGAACAGTCAAAACTACACAAAGAAACTTAGTCCTGAGTAAACAAGTAAATTAATAAACAACACAAACATTTCAAAAATGAACCAAAGTAAGGTCTATTTATGTATTTTGTACATTCATATAAACATACATGTGTGCGTATAATCAAAGAGAAAGGTTATAAATTTGAGATTGAGGATGTCATGAAACGGGTTCGGGGCCCAATAACTGGAAGAGCTGGGGAGAAGGAAGGCAGGGCCAAAGTGATGGAGTTCTATTTCAATTAGCAACACTAAAAAGTAAAAGTAAGGAAGTATGTAGAAGCCAAAGAGCTACCTCTGATTCCTTGTGACTTTCCTCTGATTCTGCTCTGATTATCAGTCATCTGACTCCTACAGAATGTGCTTGCTCTAAGGAGTCAATGAGTTACACCCCTGTTCAAGCAAGGATCAGACTCTAGAAATGAGGTGACAAGGACCTAGTTCCTGGGAACTTCCCCCCGGAGAAACACTTGAGTGTGTAAAAGGACTACAGAGTAGAGAGGCTGAACCCAAGCAACTGGAGGAGAAAGAGACTGTTCCAGGATGTCTTCTCAGTGTCTTCATGCTCTTCAGGTGAGTTCCCTAGCGTTATCTTCCAACATCTAACCTCTCCTTTCTGTACTTGGAACTTGCGCTGAGTCCTGGCTTCAGGCACATCCAGTCCATGGCTCCTGCCTGTGCCTGTGGCACATCTATTTTTTCTAAGATAATTTCTGCAAAATTTCTTTCATATATATATATATATATATATATATATATATATGTGTGTGTGTGTGTACATATGTACATATACATATATACACACTCAATTAATACCTCTCCAATAAATTAGCAAATAAGTTGAATTAACATCTCATAAAAATCATATTTTAAAAACTTAGAATAGAATTGAGATATATATAAGAGGCATATAAAAACAATTTATAGCCAGGCAGTGGGGGCACACACCTTTAATCCCAGCACTTGGGAGGCAGAGGCAGGCAGATTTCTGAGTTCTGCTCTAAAGAGTGAGTTTCTGCTCTAAAGAGTGAGTTTCTGCTCTAAAGAGTGAGTTTCTGCTCTAAAGAATGAGTTTCTGCTCTAAAGAGTGAGTTTCTGCTCTAAAGAGTGAGTTCCAGGACAGCCAGGGCTAGACAGAGAAACCTTGTCTCAAAAAAACAAACAAACAAAAACAAAACAAAACAAAAAAACTTATAGAAGATCTTGAACACGTTTGCCTCTTCGTACCATGTTGATAAAATGTACGAAGAGCAGTGTCATGTACCAAAGTGTAGTAGATTAACACTTATTTAATATACATACAGTCAGTACAATATGATTAAATAAATGCAGAAAAAGTGGTCATGAGCCTTTTGAGACTCAGACAAGAGACAGTCTAGATGTGACTCTTAGCACAGGAGAAATAACAAATATTAAAATAAAAGTAATTGTAATTTAAGGAAGGGAAAATTAGAGGTTACTCAGGAATATTTCCATTCAGTTTAATGAATGTTCAAAATACCTAGTCTGATGTTACATGGTCATTAATATGAATTGTGAACTGAGGGGTAGATTTCAATGCAAGAAAGTTGGTTTCCAAATTTTCCACACTTACTAAAAAGATGAAATTCACTTATTTTTTGAGCGTGTGAGAACGTTTATCTTTTTGGTAACCCAGGGCCAAAAATGTGACCAAAGAAAACTTGTCTTAGGAAGAAAAGCTTTGGCTGGAAACACCAGTAACTTAGCAATGAGGGGTATCACGTTGAAGTGTTTGCAATGACTTTTAGATGGATCTGGAGTGTCAGCAAATTATAAGGTCTAGCTTTGCCTCATTTCACATAATGAAATGAATAGATTGATAACACCAATCTCATTAATTCTATGTTTAAAAAAATGCTGTGTGTAAAATAATGACTGGTACCGAACAAAGATGGTGGTTTATAACTGACATTATTTAGGAGTTTGGGGGGGTGTTCTCACTATATTGAATAATTTTCTTGCCTTGGTCCCTCATGTGTCAAGAAGTATTAAAAATACTTGGAATAATTAATACCAATGGATGGTTAAATGTATTGGTCTGGACCTCAGAGCTACTCAGATGCATTTGAAAAAAAAATCAGTATCATGATGATCATTTAAGTATAGGGGACAAAGTAATTTTTTTCTACATGACAGGAAATAATTGAACACATTTGATTGAGATAGGTGAGGAAAATCAACTGGGGATATCTATAGCCTTATTATAAATAGAATTTATGCAGTGAAGCCCCCTGTGTAGAAATTAAAGCTACAAACCAATGCATTATTATTTTGTGTCCTAACAAAATAAAACTAGTATCTTAATAAATATCAGTAATAAAATACTAACATGTATATCTGGTGTTATATACTTGGCATACGATTTAAACCATGTTCATATCTTTATGTAAATTATTTTCAGATTTTTAAAAAGCAAGAGAATGTGAATGTCAACTCCTTCTTGTACTGAAACACAAACTAAAAAATAATTCCTGTTCACCCTTCAAGCAAAGATGGGCATGTGTCTTTCTTTTCTTACACATATTTTAAATGATTGAGTTTCATCTTAAATATTTAATAGGATAAATATAAGTGTTAATTAAGTTTTCATGTATCACATATATATCAATAACTTGAAACTCTATGATAATGATTCTCCAGCTATTTCTATTCAATGTAGTGTACCCAGAGTAAGAAAAGTTTCTGAGTAGAAAATCAAGTCCTAAAGTGTACCTATGTTTGCTCAAAGTTATTATTTTTAAAATGCATTCTCTGCATGGGATCTACCTGCTAGTGTAGACTAGCTCAGTAGTATGAGAACAGAAAGATTCTCTCTGGCAGGGGAAAGGAAGTAATGAGAGAGGGAGAGCCTGCTGAGGTAGCCTCTTTGCTCCTTATGAGTTCTGCGCAGTTGGCTTACGATTTCACCTCTGTTCCTCAGAAAGGAGGTCATCCATCAGATGACAGGCTTCCTGGAATGAACAGTGAAGCTTTGGACTATGCTGGTAACTTATTATCTTTTGAAATTTGAAAATGTTATTCTGATATTGGAGTATTTTTCTTTCATATTTCCAGAAACCCACTTCCTAAATTGAATAATTTTATTTCCCATACATTATCATTGTGCTGATGAAGAAAATACAAAAGCTGAAACAATGTAAATTTGAAGCCAAAGGTCTTTCAAATGCTAAGACCTTTTGATACCGATTTATAAACCATGAATCGTAGAAAGCTAATTATGAGTAAGTAAATATTCAAATAAATTTAAACAAGGATGGATGTGGCATATTCCAGCTAGGGCTGGGTGAGTTATCATCATAAATCCAACTTAGAGAATTTATTAATATGGTTAGTCTCTCTAAATAAGTCGTAATCGTGTATTTTAAACTATTTAACATGTTTTAAGCTTACAAATTGAGACTATGTTTTAGTAATGCTACAAATAATTATAAGAATAAATACTACAGAAGATACAGAATAATTTTAATACACACATAAACATACACACAGAGAAACACGAACACCATTAAATTAAAATGAACAGACATGTTTATCTCTTTAACACAAATAGCTAACACAATAACGCATGGAAACACATGTGTAAACCTTTACAGATACAGATTGAGTAGAGTTATAAGTCCAAAATTACATTTTAATTTTAAAATAACCTAAATAGAAATGAGGTCAACACAGATAGTCCACATTCACTCCACTGAAAAACGAAGGCACAGATGTGTAAGAAGAATGTGCAGGAAGCACTATGCCAACTATGACCTAGAAATCCCAGGAAAATTGTGATACCTCACTGCAAGCCATGAGATTTAGATGAATAAAACTACAGTGTATGTCTTCACCAACCATCCAAACAGGGTTTGATGTGGAGCTGGGCCAGGGTGAAGAATGAGGGACAGAAGGCAGAGGCAAAGTAAAAATAGTAGGTGCTACTTCTGTTGTCTTTAATATGCTACACAGTTTTCTGA
>JADRCD010217109.1:19075-24075 GCA_019843815.1 Montemys delectorum
AGTAGGTGCTACTTCTGTTGTCTTTAATATGCTACACAGTTTTCTGAAGAAACTTGCTTAACCTCTCCCATTGGGCTATTTTGAAATCTGTGAACTTATATTTCTTAGAACAAAAGTGCTTCAGAAGGTAGGAATTCAGTACATCCAAAGCATAAATCATAAAACTCCTAGAAGAATAGGATTTTTTTCAGAAAATTTTTGACCAAAAGATGCTGTGAAAAATATTATAAATACCTGAAAACCTATAAATTGTATTTGGAAAGTCAAATAATAGTAAATGTAAAATATACATTTCTTAATTTGTAATTGAGAATGATTCTGATGCCTAGCAAATGTGTTTCCTTGCCTATTACTAGTGACATGAATTATGTATTGATTAAAATAATTGATTTTAACATGTATACTCTAACATATATATGTATATATACATATATATATGACTATGAATTCCTCTAAAATATTTCTCACATGAATCAAATTATTTGCTTTGAGCTGATGTCTAACTTAATGAAAGTGAAATAAATTAAACAATAATAAATATTGGTATTTATTTTTAACCATTTTCATTGATAAATTCCAAATTATTCTGTACTTGGTTGGGAAATTCCCTGTTGCTACTTAAATTTCAGTTGCAATCTTATTATATTCTTAACATTGAAAAAGATTTTAGGTGTACGTAAGCTAAGCAATGTAGGAGGCAGTGGTCAGCATCAGCAAATTGTGGTATTTGTTGATAAATTGAATTTGACTTTTTGAGAATAGAGAGAGAAGTCGTGAACATAGGGAAGCAAGTTACAAAATATAAGCTTTTTTTTCTTGAGAGGAAATTATGAGTCCATGTTAGAGACAACTTCTGATGAATGTTATCAAGACCTTTGTCCTGAATGAAAGTATGATGTTTTCTGCAGAAGAACAGGTAAATATATCAACTTAAATTGTCAGTGACTAACCCTAAATCCAAATTATTTCTATATGACTGGGAACACATCAGAGCATGATTTATAGAAACTTCTCAGAAATAGAGGCTTTGGAATTTAGCCCTTACCTCTAATAAATATTATTTAATGGATTCAATAAACATTTCTTAGAGCAAATGGGTAAATTAATGAATTACTGAACGAATGCTCACAGATAAAACCGGCTAGCACGTTAAGATGATGAAACCACTCAGAACCAAATAACAAAGACTCTCTGCCCTGAGTGGCACTCCCATGCATGAACCTGTTTCTTCAAGCATCAGTTTTAAAAGATACAGTCTTTCCTTTCATCACTCCAGGACACTGGCCTAGCGTCCACATACTCCAGCTGAGGAGACACACAGAGGTGGGGGGATGGGGAAGGTAAAGCTAGAGTGCTGGACTTGACTCCCTCCCAAGGGTTTAATCCACTCCCCCACATTCCAATTTACAGTAAAATGAAATTGGCACATTAACCTGAAAGGAAAAAGAAAGAAAGAAAAGTGACCAAATTTATTCAGTGAAGCCAGGCTATCATTAGTTAAATAATTCTGAGTCTATGCTGTGGAATAGCAAAATTAGGTTATACTTGTACTTTGTGAGAGAAAGGGCAGAGATACAAATTTCAAAATCCTAAGGAGCTGAATTAAAATAGAGAGTAGTTTGTGCTTATAGTGAGATGGCTTTCAAAACCGTGATGGGCAAAGATAAGACTGAGTTCTTAGTCTTCCTGCTTCTTCAGAGAACCTCTTGCCTCCTCCAGGAACTCTCCTGAATGTGGCCACTTTAGGTAAAAGGGGATATAACTAACCAGCAATGTTGGGTCAGAATATGTGTGTGATACAAACATTGAGTTTAACACATGATTTCTCTTTCATTTGAGATATTCCTAGTCCCTTGCTATGGTCATTAAGAAGACTTTGAAAGTTTGAGTCCTGTCTTTGAGAAAGTGGACTGCATTATATGTGTTCCCAAAGCAAAATCTCTCATAAGACAAGTCCAAGCTAGATGGACAGAGCAAGGGAGGGATGCAACGAAATAAGATGGATGAAACTATACACTGAGAGACCACTCTAAATATGACAAGTGACAAATGTCACTTGTATCTAAGGGTACAAAGAGAGTGTAAAACATATAGCAAGAAGGGGATACAGACAGGACACAAAACATCCACAAATTCTTCATGAACCACATTAGCTCTGGGCACTTCTTTAGAGCTTATGGTAATATTACTACATGTCATGTTTACATAAATGTATTTGAACCTCCATGGGCTTGGAGTGTCATGTGCTGTCTACGGGCTGCTTTTTTTAAACATAAAGTGTAATTACTGAGTGTCTAATAAAATGTCTTGTACCATGGTTTAACTCAAACAATTCATTAAATGCCTTTTTAAAAAAATATTTAATTCAATATTTCACAGACCATTTAGTGCTCCCTCAAACTTCTGTTCAGGGTCTCAGAGCAGTTTATGTATACTTACCCATTCTCTGTGCCGGCGAGGTATATTAAACCAGTTTTAAGTGTCAGAGCACCTTGTACATCTTTCCATAGTTAATGCATATTTGCAACTTTCAGGCACTTCCTTTAATAAGCTTCTTGTGAATGTATTCATAAAGATTTGTCAAGCTTACCTAATCAAGCGTCCAAAGTTAATGCTATACTGTTATTAGTATATATATTTCCAACTAATGTTGATGTTATAGCATTTTAAGTCATTCAATCAAACACCTGCATATTCCATATAAATTAAAACTAGAAAGGTACATTTGACTTAACTGCACTGTCTTTTACAGAACAGACTAGTTGAACATCCAAAAGAAATGCACAGTCAACTTTATCAGCAGAAAGCAAGTTTAAATACACAGAATTATGTCCACACGTGAAGTCTTTGAATAGTTTATATTACGTAGACAAGTACCTCCAGAATGGCATTAGTTAAAGTATGGAAGAAAGGTGAGAAATTGGTGTGTTGTAGTGTAATGAACTGCAAAGAGGTTCTTTTAAAAAAGTTTTAATGATATTATTGGTGCTGGAGGATTGCTCAGTGGTTAAGAAAGAACACTTGCAGTAGATCCAGGTTAGTTTCCCCAAAACCATTTTGGGAGCTCGCAAACATCTATAACCCCCACTCTAGCTCTGATATGCCTGGCCTCACCCCTGTTATTAACAGACACCTGCACTCATGAGCCCAGTCCCACGTTAGGCACTCACATACATACACTTAATTTAAAAATAAAAATTAATGATGTCATTAAGATATGGTATGTGCTAAATTTTTTTACAGGAATATTGCTAGTAATTCTCTTCTTATTCTCAAAGTATTATCACGATCATCAAAATACTCACAGTACTTACAGATTAGAAATGTAAAATTACTGTATTTTAAGCAGATTCATGTTTATAATGGTGTGCTAAACACTTGATACATTTAAATGTAAAATTTTTACAAATTTATGTGCAAGTTAGGAGAACTATAATATTAGAATAACTTTAGAGTCCATGTAAATAGGATTGTGTATTTATTCAAATGACTAGCTTTGTGAAAAAATTAGTTAAAATGGAAAGAATTTTTAAGTCAAATAATAAATGGTCAATTTTTAAAAGTCAAGCCATATTTTAAAGCAAGTTACTTTCCTGCTCTTTAATATGAGTACCATAGCAAATGAGATGACCGCACAGTAGGAGGGCTAAGTCCACAATGCCTGGTATGTTACCAGTGTTGTCTATTACAAAATAAGTGATTTAACCAATAGCCACATTTCTATATATGTCCAAAGAGTTTAATGAGTATAGGTGTGAAATACCAGAATTACTAACTCTCTTAATTTAAATTAAAAAAGACATTTTGCCTTGACTCTACTCAGACTTTGCTGACAAACTGAGCAGAAATGCCCTCTCTCACTAAAAACATCTAGATTTATTTGGGGGAGAATGTAAGATACACTTTTTGGTTTCTCATTATTAGGTTGATGTACCATTAAGCAAAAACAAAATAAAAAGATGTTGGCATTTTATAAGAACATATTTTATATATGACTGAAGTTTTCACAACACTCTGAAAAAGCCATCAGATGTTAGATTTAAAAATAAAATAAAAGCATTTTTTTGGACATAGTACACATGAAAAATTGGAAATCCCAGTTTCTTCAATAGAAGTTGTAGGAAGTGTTTGTCTCCTTGGAGTACGACACCCACTTAACACAGCAGAGAATACGGTACTATACTGTAAACAAATGTACAGTAAAGAACAATTGTAAATTTACATAAGAATAGTTCATAATTATTTTGGTCTTTCCATAACAGTTTATATAAAATTAATTAAAAAAAAACCTTGAGAAAGCTGTCACCACTCTTTTTTGAACGCTTATCATTTATATGCACACAAACACGTCTATACAGCAATATACTGATGCATTGTCACATGGATATTGAACTAGATTTTACTGCCTAAAATTGAGCTCCGTGTCAGCCAATCAACATTATCCACACTTGAGATACTCTTACATTATGTGTTCTTGTCATGTCATAACTATAAAAACATGAAAATATAACTTTACATTATTTCAATTATTTACATTAGTTCAAGCTTGACAGAGAAAAATTGATAAGCTCAATTTTTTTTTTGGAAGAGTAGGCCCAGAGGTACAATAAATAGCATTAATTGTATATAGTTATCTTTTTTAAAATAATTTTTAAAAACTCATATTAAGTACAATATGGAAATAATTAGTCTGCAATTTGGTCATTCTAGCATTTATTATTAAAACTTAAAATGTACCTCCAGCATCCCTGGTGAGTAATGTACTCAAATTATTTGGAATGATCATGGAATTTATAGAAGGGATGGTAAAATTTAGAGAAGCTCATCATGAAACTACATGTTACCATGTAGAATGCAAATGGCTACTATTAAATCTTACATTTCTGATCTTTAAAAATAGTCAATAAGGATGCTCTACCAAGCACTTGGTCAGACACCAAATATTACACAGAATTTTTATGAGAAAAAATAACATATAAATCTTAAAGATAACTACTGGG
>JADRCD010217109.1:29075-42773 GCA_019843815.1 Montemys delectorum
AATCAAAGTATAAAATAAAGCAAACGGAACCAAACAAAAACCTGTCATATATTTCAAAGAGTATCCAAATGTTTCAAAACATTCAGAAACTTTTCTGTTCATTTTTGTGATTGTGAGTTACCTCATATCCGTATACAAACCGTTAGAGTCTTAAAGACACATCAGGGTAGGTGGGATACTATAACAACATTGAGCATATTGTTATACTATTCCACCCACCTTAATGAGGATCCTTTAGGTGTGGCGATGCCGTAGCCTTTGGAATCCAGGTTGCCTCCCACTTTCATGGTGTCGCAAGGCTTCCTCTGCTCGATGTACTCGTTCATTGTGGACTCCAGCAGGTAGGCATACTTCCCTTTGGATTTCCTGACTCTGGCTACTCCTTCTGCCGTAGTCCTCACAAACACAGAGGGCTCTGCACTCCTCATATAAGTCCACATTTTATCAAACACTGCGATTTTAGATCTCTGCAGAAAAAAGCAAAGGGGCCGGAGACATTTGTGAGCTGGCCCTTACAAGATTCGGAGAGAGTGGAAGGGAGACCGGAACTTCTCAGTGCTTACACAGATAGTGCCCAGGATGCATAAAAACTTTTACCTCTTAACATTTTTTTTCGATAAAAATTCTATTGTTATGAAGAATTAATTTCCTTTGCACTTGTGAAAGAGCTCAAACAATTTGTCATTGAAATCACTGAAGTAATTAGAACCCATAATGAATTAGAAAATACGCTACAATGCACACGGGACTTATTAAAGACAACAGCAAAAGGATGTTTTTGTTGCCCCGATTAAAAATACTCTTCTTAAATTAAAAGTGCAGCAGGAGTATAGGTGCCTAATTGGGCCCGAAAGCACTAAGGACTTCCGGCAGAACTGCTATGTGAAAAATGTGAGAGATGATGTTGGACACTTCTAGTAGACATTGTAGGGGTAAATCTTGGTTGTCAGCTTCACTGGATCTGGAACCACAGAAGAGATAAGCCACCAGGCATATCAATCATCAGTGAGATCAGGTGCTTGAGTGCCAGCTGAGCTGGCTCTGGATTTGCAAATAGGAGGCAGTGAGAAAAAAAAAAAAAAAAAAAAAAAAAAAAAAAAAAAAAAAAAAAAAAACAGGGATGGTATGGGCTTTTGAAACTTGAAAGCCCCCCTGCAATGACACACCTTCTCCAACCAACCCATCTCTCCTATCCCTTTGCAAGCAGGTTTATCAACTGGGGAGAAAGTATTCAAATACATGAGCCAATGAGGCCATTGTTATTCAAAACAGCTATGGTTGCAAATAGCAAGATTATGTAAGCCAATCTTATTAATTGCATTGTAATATATTTTCAATCTATTGATCATGTTCCTCTAGTGAACCATGATCCACACTGACACTAACTGATGCACCGCATAATAACATTTTTAGAGAAGGAAATCTCCATTGGCCATTTAAAATATTTCTTTAAATAAATAGTAATTTTTCTTTTGAATATTTGAGCATCAGACTACTTTGTGTCAAGATTAAGCTAATCTTTTCCACAACAGATAAGAAAGAAAAGAGTATTATTGATTGAATGTGTATCATAAAGATTAGTTTACTTTAAGACAAAGGCAGACTTCAAAGGAGGCCTTTAATGTTTTCCACACAAAGCTAAAACCAGCTGCATGTGGAGCGAAAGGTCAAACCATTTTACAGCTACATGTATTTCTTTGCCCAGTTCTCACAAACGACTTTAATCCCCTTTAGCAGGGTGACTTTGAATAATCCATTTTCTTATTCTAATATATTAATAGAAGTTATAGGATGCGAAATTGAAATAATATCTTTATTTTCAACAGTTATGAGATTTTTGTAGATTCTTCTTATTAGATGCCATGGAACTTTCAAGTTATAATCTTAGTAAGATGTCAATTCATCATAAATTGGTTTAGGACAGACCTACAGACTTTCTGAGCCTGTCATCCCAGTGATTCTAGCAGCTTCACACAAAGAGTGTGGTTTCCTTTGGTGAACACCTCATGTCAGATGCAATCAGAATAAGAGTAGCCTTTGTCTCTGAGGCAAAGACGTCTATGGTGCTACTACACCACTGGAACTGTTATATGCACAAGCTTGTTGCCATTGCCGTTCACTGCTCTATGGAAGGGATCTAGGTGTCCTCCCTTAAAAGATACTGACTTTCATTACCGAATTACAGCTTTTTTTCTCAATTACATAGATACAGTTCCAGTACTGACAATAACCCTTCCTGAAATTAGAGATTTGGAAGCATTCTCTGGCCAGCCAGGCTTCCTCTCTGGTATGAAATACAGTTCCAAGGATGCTCCTCCAGGAACTTATCTGAACTTATTCCTTTTTAAAAATGCAAATCCATTGAATAGTTGGGGACTTGGTAAGGAAAACCAATCTTCGCCTGTTTTCGGAAACCAACTTATTTATCCTTTCTTCTCCTGTCTTTTTTTAGCCTCTACTACAATATTTCACTGTATTTGATTTTAGTTAAATTGACAGTTTCAACTCCAAATTTTTCTCTAACATGACTTCCCCCCCCCCCCGCTGAAAAATATGATGTTTAAACATTTGCAACAAATTGTAAGCCGACTAAAAGGGATTTGAAATAAAATTACACATATATTTCATTAATTTATCCACTGAATTTGTCAATTTATTCCAAATTGAAAGAAATATCTGAGGTACATTAAAGTGTTAAATAAAGGGCTGGTGAGATGGTTCAGCAGTTAAGAGCATTGGCTGCTCTTGCAGTCCTGAGTTCAATTCCCAGCAACCACATGGTGGCTCACAACCATCTGTAATAGGATCTGATGCCCCCTTCTGTCATGCAGGCATACATGCAAATATAATATAATATATATATATATAAATATATATATATTTATATATATATGTGTGTGGGTGTGTATAAAAAAAATAACACCTTTTTAAAACAGAGTCATTTTTGGTTTGTTTTCCTAACAATTTTCTTTTTTTTTCTTAATTTAAAATTGTTGAGATTATAATACAATTGCATTATTTCCCTTTTTTCCCCTCTCTCCAATCCCTTCTGTAAATAGTTCCCTGATCTCTTTCAAATTCATGGCCTATCTCATGTGTGCGTGTGTGTGTGTGTGTGTGTGTGTGTGTGTGTGTGTGTATGTGCATAATATATATATATTATTTTTATATACAATTATTATATAATTGTAATAATAAAATATGCTTATGTATTATTTTATAGACACATTCAGGTAGCAAATATCTCAACCTTTCTCTCTGATACACTGCAATGTACTGCTTTAATACAGCACAATGGGATTTCCAAATCAGAGAAAAATCTAAGAAGTTGTGATTTTAGAAAAGAAACAAACAGGACCTAGTCTGGTGAAGCTCTGTGTATATCTGCATGGGTATGCTATAGTATACTGGCATGCTACACATGTTGTAGGTCAGATGTCTTCCTGTCACATTCTACATTATTTTTTGATACAGGGTTTGTCACTGAACCTGGACCATACAGAGTCCTCGAGAGTATCTGGCCAACAAACATCAGGAGCCCTCCTGACGCTTCCTCCCAACACTGGAATCACAGGCACACTCCACCATACCTGGCTTTTTCTGTGGGTGCTAGAGATCAGAATGCAGGTCCTTATGCTTGTTTTGCAAGTAGTTTCCCAAATGAACCCTCTCTACAGTTCCTTTAGTAAATACATAAAGACATTCAGAATACAGGAAAATATAAAAAAGACAAATAGCTGTGGATTCAGAAAGCAAGCAGGAATAAGTCCTTTACTAACTAGGACTGTCGCTTCGTTTCCTGCCCATTGTTCTCATTCAACCACCCTTGCTTGGAAAGCGTTTCTGTATTTTGGGAGAAAGTATTAAAGACACCGATCTAAACCTTCCAGACAAAACGATCAAGGACTTCATTCTTAGTCATTGCCTTCAACATAAATTATTTAGAATTATTCTGCTTTCCTTTTTGTCATCTCAAGAATAAAGTTCTAGTAAAGGAAAGTATTTACAGCTGAGTGTGATGATTCACTTTTATTGGGGGGCATCTGTTCCCAAAAGACAATAGATGGTGGGAAAGTTCAAGGCCAGACTGGGAAGGACAGTAAGGACACTGTTCCAGAATTAAACAATCAAAAATTCATTTGGATTAAAATTATATAAGATACTGACTTCACACCTCAATTGTCAAGGAAAGATAATTTCATATATTTTAAATTTATTTTTATAATATGCTAGCCACATTAAAATATAAGATTAAAATCTTTTCATGTCAATGCAGTATTTAATTTGGGAAACATAAATATTTCTGTCTACCTAGCATATTGTTTTAACTTCATTTTATGATATCGCTTAATTCCTTCTATTTCCATTTATCTTCAAAGTTTGTATTACTCTTTGAAAATGAACAGTCATCTTCACGAGGCAAAAATGCTTTGGGAGAATACTTAGTAAGATTCAGAACAAAACTATGCAGAAATGTGAATGATAACTTATTTCAATGTTATCTCTTCCTTCAAATGCCAAAACTATAATTGAAAAGTTTCCTAGATTTTAGCAACAGTGTTTCGATTTAATTTATATTTTATTCTGATATATAATAGCACAGCATAGTTTTATTTTCTGCCGGCCTAGACATTATTATCATTATGGTAACCGGCGTGAAAAAAAAAAAACAGTAAAAACACAAGTGATTATTTTATTTAAATAAGGTAATAAAATAATCAAACCCCAAATGAAACACGTAAGCTGAAAATTTTAAGCAATTTAAAAGGAGAGTGTTCTCAAGGCTTTTCAGCATTGTAAGCTTTGCTGTGAGCTTGTCTTCAGCATTTGCTGGTGTGAGAAGTAATGCTTCTTATGTGTGGTCTGTAAGCAAAGGCTTCCTGTCATCTGATTACAGAGCATTCATTGTGGCAGCAGAGAGTTTCTAAATTACCCAGCTGGACGGTCAGAGGCCAGTGACATTTGTGGAAAATAGCTGTGGGACAAAAATAACCCACTTGTCCTCAAAAAATCTACTAGCTTACCCAATAATCATAATTTAATAATAAAATATAGCCTTTTCTCAGCACTTGATCCACTGAAGTCACATGAATCAGGATACCCTCCTGTCCGTCTTTAGTCCTCTATTCCCATGAAATTTGAGGAATTTCCACTCTATGAGTTGCGTGGTTGCTAAGCCTGGCAATTACTTTTAAAGAAATCAATGTCAAAGTCTCCTAAAAATTTGACCACTTTTGCCATGCACTATTCCAATCAAGCTGAACAGGCGCAGCAGAGCAGGTTTGTCCCAGGCTGGCTATGTCTTTAAAACCCACAGATGAATAAAATGTTTCCTCAGTTGTTCTGTGGAATGGTGAGAAAATTAAAATGTCAGAGAAAGGAAGGCTGCCAACCAGGAGGAAGTGACTTCACCGTGTTCTGGGTCATCTAGACAATGTGTAGGCCTGCAGGAGCTGGCAGCTAAGCAGATTTTCCTGCTGTATCGGATCCACATAACACGAAGGAATGGAAACCTGTGATAGATATGACTGACCACGTATGCATATCTTCTCACCATGTGCACTGTGCTACTTATTGCTATATGTTCACGTTCAGCATTTATTTCATGCCTACCATTTTAGAAGCTATTTACATATTTAAACATGTGTGAAGGACTATAAAGAATCTCTTCTTGTATGAGTAATATCCTACCCCTACAGAAATATGTATGACTATACTCAGTTCTAAAACCTTTGAAATCTGTATATATACATGTGGCTGATATACCGAAATCTACAGATACATATTTATTCCTGCACACATACACTGCTGATCTTGAAACCTAGCACAGAAATAATTGGCAGTATTGAAAATAATAGAATAGAAGGAGGATTTATAAACTAGTGAAATCTGTATTCTGCATGTCCTTAGTATCAGGAAATTATGCTGCATCTTTCCTCCATGTAAACTGCAAATCTACAAATTGTGATGCTACTGAAAAAGTGAGCACTATTTTGTAAGTAAGTGTGCAATGACTAGCACTCTCTCATTTATCATTGTATTTACATATTTTATTGGAAATAAAGAATGGAAACTAGGACCTTGCATGTGCTAGGAACATGAACTCTGTTTTTGCTTCATAGTTACCTCCCTAGGGAATGACCCCTCTTGTGCAATTTTATTTTAAATCCAAGTCTCCCTAAGTTTTCTGGGCTGGTATTGAAATCATTCTACAACCCAGGTAGACCTCAAACTTGTGACCCTCTCATTCTCATTCCCAAATAGCTGTCATTAAAGGCACACACTTCCCAAGCCCAGACAATAATTATGTAAATATAAATAGGTATCATCGTCAGCGCCATAAACACAGTAACAAAACATTTTGTTTGGATTTGGGAATAATCTCAGTTATTGTTGCTCTCTGGTAACCATGATTATTGAACAGTGAAATGTACACACTCATGACACATACTCAGAGACACACAAACAAACACTGTCATGTACAGAACCAGGAAAATTTCAAACTAATTCTTTCATTCTAATGAGGAACAATTGCATCGATCCTCCGTGTCTGTCATTTATACTGTTTCTAAACTGAAACATGTCTATAATGCTGAGTAACAACCATGTAGTCTGATAGATTGAGATAAGAGTAATTCTGCTATTTACAAATGAGAATAATTAGACTACTACATAAGAGATAGGGAACCATTACTTGACCACTTTCTTTTTTTCCTGAGACTAACAGCACTAACACATACCACTTGGTCAGAGAGTGAACCGTGTGTCTTGTCTATTCACAGGTGGCAACTTGAGGAAATGGGTTGATTATAGTGTGAAGGACCTGGGTCATGGGTAAGAAACGCTTGTTCCCCTTCTGCAAGTCAATCATTGTCCTTTGTGGACTGAAAGACCTGTGGCAGGCTCGTGGAGAAAACCATTGCCTGCCTGCTCTAGATTCTAACTTGCTGTGGGAATATGACAAACGTAGGTTCTGCAAAAAAAAAAAAATCATTTTCCAGAAAATTATAGAACTATGATCTGCCCTATTTTAATGAGGGGAAATTATCAAAATTGAAACTCTAAAAATAGTAGTTTATGTTTGAATCCCATTTCCCTCCTAATTATAGGTATGCTACAACGGCACTCTAATTAAGTGTGCGTAGCAACTCCACAGCAGGTCACAGCAGCATATTAGAGTCCATAGAGAGGAAGCTGGTACAGAACCCTTTCAGGCCCACAGCTCTCAGTTTTCACAAGATTGGACTCCATTATCCCTTTCTTGAAACACAAACTAAATATTGATAGTATATTGATGAATGAGTAGAATATGGAGTTTAAATTAGAAAATTTAGAGCTTAAGTCACACTTCTAAATCTACTATGGACTCACCGACCTTAATAAAGTGATATTAAACATAACCTAACTTAACATTTAATTATTTACCAAACTCTAAAAGTATGTAAGGCTTTGATAGAAACAGCTAATATCATCATAGTACAAAAGAGATCATTATAAGTTAGAAATTCAATATAAGTCACTTTTACAGTAACCGAGTTATTTTTGTAATGAAGTTAGGTGCATATGTAAGGGATCCAAACTGCAGTTTAGAAATGGATTTTCACTTTTAAATATTCCAAGATTTCTCTCATTTCTGTATCTTCTACTTAAAATTTGGACGCTGTCCTTATTTCTCAAATTGTTCTCCCTAAATCTGGATTAAAAGCTTTCTGTCATCAAAACAGACAATTGCGTTAGTTTCTCATAGATGCTCTAGTAAGATTAAAGAACAAAAATATATAAAGCTAGTAACACAATGAAATCATATTAGGAAATGCTATATTAGAGCAATATTCCAAAGAAGGGCTATCATCCCTCTCCCACAGGTAATTAGTTCTTTCACTAGGTGTTAGGACAGATAATAAATAAAGTAGGTGGCCAATGAACAAAGCACAGGATCATATCTTGAGTCTGAAAGCCCACTTCCTCTGTTCCCTCTTCCTGCTTGGCTGGCCACCATGACAACTAATGTGACAAGCTTTCAGTCTGCCTTGAATGTACAACTCACGAAAACTCAAATTCCCCACAGCTAAAGGACAGTTGAAGAAAAGCATAGGCCCACCGTGTGTGGTGATTATTAATCTCATGAAGAGAAGCAAATATTTCCTTTGCAAATTCCTTCTTTCCCAGAAACATAAAATTTCAACTATACTCAGTTAACAGACTGAGGATTAATGGAAAATGTCGACAGAAAAAAAATAGTTTTATCTTTATAAGGTCTAAATTAACTATGTTTTGTTCAATGTATTTTGCATGACACTCGGTGGATTGGAGTTCTTAGCTTAAAGGAGATCCATTTCCTTACACTGAAGCATGTGAGAAGGGATAATGTACTATGGTTCCAGATGGAAAGTTACAGCATCCTGAAAAAAAAAAAATCACTGCATGGAAGGAATTCATTTATCATATTACATCGGGTGACCCTGTTGTCAAATATAAACAGAAGTGGCAAGTGTGTCAAAAATCACTCTTAGACGAGCAGGCCTAACATGGAGAGATGAGCCTTTGAGAACAATAAACTTCAAATCACAAACATGTCATGTGTTTCAAGGAAAGCATTCGTGTGTTTCTGTTGTAGTGGTCTATGTTTTTATCTAAACTCCCGTTTACTGACAGGAACACAATAAGGAGCCTGTAAGCACATTTAAGCACATGGTTTCTTTCTCTAGCTAAGAAGAGCTGACTGTAATGCTGCATGCATTCCAATCCAGTCGGATTGTTCCAGATTCCTTCCAAAGCTGCAATAAGACAGACACAATGAGGACCTGCTCACATTTCAACCAAAAGTGATGCTGTAACTCCATAGAGTCAAACACGGGTGTGATCAAGAATAGAAACTAGACACTGGGAAACAAAGGCATGACTGTACAAGACAAAGCAGTAAAGAATCATTTTTAGCTCTCAGAATACATCAAACTTCCAAATTATTTGGTCATTGGTTTAATACCACATAGAAATCAAACACTAACCATGGTCCACATGTTTTCCTCAGATATATATATATTACAAACTATATTAGAATAGAAACTTTATTCAAAGCTGATTTTGTCAGAGTTTTGGAAGCTAAAAATCCAAGAATGAAGAGAAGTGTCATGCAGGTCTACTGTGAGGGCCTTCATAGCTGTGTCACTGCATGGTGACAAAGAAAGGCCAGAAATGGCCATATGCAGAAGGGACCAAATCCACAGGTGACTTCATTTTCTAACACTCTACAATCATGAGAACTAACTAACTTGTCCATATCCTTAATCCTCTCCCAAAGCAGCTCCAATCACTTTCCACTAGACTCCATTTCTAAGAAGCCCCACCCCCTTCCCCAACCTCATACCGGGAACCAATATTCTACCATATGAATCTTTGAAGGACAACGCAAGCCATTTCGTAAACACAGTCCTGAGTTATCAGGTAGGAATTCTATGAGGTTAAAAAAAATTATATACCAAAAATATTTCTTTGGGAAATTTTGTGAGGAGAACAGAGCAGTTTGCGCAAATGAGTGTTGTTCTTTCTTCATTACTGTAGGAAGCATAAACTAAGACCCCAAGTCTTGTGCAAAGTGCACAGTTATGGTACGAGCGAGTTCTGCAAGGCAATGATGCACTGAAGCATAAAGGTAGCAATCTTACTTTCAAATCTATACAATGGACAATTTTAGCCAGCTGGCCATGATGCGTGGATTCTTGCTGCTTATACCTGCGTTTCTGATTGACTGAGTTAAGATATGCTGAAATAGAAAGCTGCAACCACAGTTACCCAAATGTGACAACTGCAGGTCTCAGCAGATGCAGACTCTACTGGAAGAGTATCTAGAAACAATTAAGATTATTGTATACCAGCATATATAGCATCAATAAAGGATTATATAGTAAGTCCCTGTGTTACCCATAGAATTTACTTACATCAAAGCATACCTTAGTTTTCCAAATAAGTAAAACAAGCCCTACTGAGCAAGAGTAACTACAGCCCTTACAATTGTATTTTTAACTAATAAGTATGCCGTCTTCTGATTATTCTATTAAAATTGTTGATCTATCAAGCTAGGGAACAACTATATGAAATGATTACATGATCATATAGATGTTCAGAAATGATGCTAAATTATAGTTAATAGCAATCCTTGTCATAACTTTATTTAGATCTGTAATATAGCAGGAGTGTCTGCTAGGACATATTTTGCACTCTGAGGTGCTAATAAAATCACTATCCTTTTTTTTTCCCCCACACTTCCAAGTCATTGTGCGTAGTAGTTATGGTTCTGCTCCCAAGAACGTTTCTTTCCATCCCAACTTGGCCCCAATTGAAAGTGATGAGGAAGAGATACCACAGGAAGTGCGGGAGGAGAGTGTTGGAGCCACAGTCTACGGCTCCGACATTCAGCCTGTTGGCGGTCCTTGCCTTTATCTTGAGGGTGATTAGCCAACATCTCACTCTCACAGGTATACACTCAAAGATAGTTGGTAACTATTGGATCATCTTTTGACATATTTGTTGGGTCACTTAATACATCAGCTGTGTGGAAATATGTCAATAGAATGAGATCTTCTAAAAATATAATGCAAATGTGAAAGAAACTTATTCTGTCATTAAATGTCTTATTATGGGTTAAAAAAAAGTTAACCTACTCGTAATATACACATTGTAGTTGTATTACCTATTTTAAACATTACAAAGTTGAGGGCTTTTCCTTTGAAGAGTTTCCTCAAGAATTCAACATTTACAGCTAAAGCCTAATCTGCTTGTTAATACTGAAATAGCATACTGGACACACGCATGAGTCTCTTCACGAGAAGTTATGGATGGTACATGTAGAACATCTTATAGATGTGCTTGTCGAACATGAAAGAAATATGCAGTACCCTTTCCTTAGAAAACTACAATAATATTATCTGTATTTTGTTCCAATTTTGATCCCATAGAATTTTTATCAATTTTGATAAAATTCAGATTGTGTAGCATCATTATGTTTTTTTTCTTCTGAGAAACTAAGAATAAAATATATGGGAGCATAGTAGGAGATCAGAAGGCATGGAAGGTCTGAGATAGAGACAGAACATGAGCAGAAACAGTGACAGAGACAACTGATTCTTCTCACACAGCAGCTTTTGTAGACCATGGGAGGAATGGTGGCAGGAATAATTTATGGAGGCTAAATTTAGAAGGAAAAAAAAAAACACAGACACTAAAAATCAGAATCACTTACCCTGAAAAACTCTTTAGTGGAGCCAGAGTCTAAAGTTCCATAAGCAATTTCTGTTTGCTTAGACAGATCCTCGGCACTTTCGATGGGAGACACCATCCTCTCTACGGTCAGGAAGGCAGCTAAGTTAGCCGTGTAGGAGGATATTATGATCAGGGTAAAGAACCACCACACACCTCCAACAATGCGCCCAGAGAGGGATCTGACAACAAGTATGAAACGGATTCGTAAAGTGAAATGAATGGTCTATTATAAAACAAGTTTACAATCATATACAAATAGCCATTTACAGAAGAGTTTACCTTTTTTAGCTTGCCATGTATCTTCCCACTAGTGAAACTAGAAATTACTAAGCATTTGGGGCAAGAAGTAACGAGTAAATGAGGTTGAGATCTGAGGAGGTACCCAAAGACCTAAACTCCATTCTTGGGATTCTTTCATAACAGACTCAAATAATCGATGGTGTAAAATTCCACAAGAAAGAAATTTCAATGTATAAATGTACAAGCAATTCATCTAATACGTAAATTCTTTGCCTACTCGTGTCGTAAATAAGCACAAACAGGAGAACCTAAGAACATCAGCAAAGGTCATAACAAAGCAATACTAAAGAATGATTTATACTGTAAAGTAGCTTTAAACATGAAAGAATGCCCCCCTCCCAATACAGCCCACCTCAACCCCACAAATACACTCAGTTCCATTAGTTTTTTGGGCATGCAAACACATGAGTATTCAATGAGGTACAGGAAAGAAATGGACAAATGAAATGATACTAAAATAAAATATAATTCTTAATGAATACAAATTAAATCCTTTAATGGTGTGTACTGCTCTGATCCCTGCTCCTTTGTGTTTCCTGCTTAAGAGAAAAAGAAAAATCAAAGAAAACAGATTAAATGTTTAAAAGCTTTAAAGGTATAAGTTTCTAGTGTGAAGTATATATAATAAGACAGTAGTATTTACATACTATAAATATATGTTGTGGGGTTTTTTTGTTTGTTTGTTTGTTTTTGTTGTTTGGTTTGGTTTGGTTTGGTTTTTTTTTTTTCAAGACAGGGTTTCTCTGTGTAGCCCTGGCTGTCCTGGAATTCACTATGTAGACTAGGCTGGCCTCTGCCTCACAAGTGCTGGGATTAAGCGCCGCCATTGCCCAGCTATATTGTGTTTTTAAAAAGCTTAATAGATTTCCAATATTTTACTTTAAACATTGAAGGAGATAAATATAGCTATATAGGTAACAGCAGCCATCTACTATGTTATTTTAAAAGATTTTATGGGATATGTATATATTTGAGAAATTTGAAGTGGTATTTCTAAAATATTAAGACATGAAAATTGGGACATTTTGGGCATAATGAAATTGATTGGCAATTAGCATTAAGTAATGTATCCTTGGATACATTAGATACAAGATAAAATTGTGAACGATTTTGGTAGAAAAAGCCATTCACTCAGTACAAAAGGAAAAGCCAATTCCCCAAATGTCAAGATTTAGAATACCTGTTGTTTAAAATGAAAAACTGAAGGAATATAATTGAGCCTCCATGACAAAGTCATGATAAAATGAAAATGTTTAAATAAACATACTAGGAATGGAAAGTTTAAATATTCTTCATGTGGAATCAGAATCGAGTATTTTACAAACTTTGCTTCTAGAAAACTCTGACATGGACACAGCTACCACCAAAATGTATCCTATCTACTCATGCAGCACCATAATTCAGGATATATGCCCTGCACTAAAAGGGCAGACTGGAGCCCAGTTGCTTGGATCCCTCAACACTAATGTGAATATTGTTTAATGAATCTGACACTGTACCAATGTCCAACATGATTAAGAAACATGATTATGTGTTACTCTATTTTAGCCAGAAAGTAAATACTAGTTAATATCTGTTTTCTTTTAATCTAGTGCTTAAAATATTGAGATTAAAAATATTTCTGTATTACTTTAATTGCACTAATTGTAAAATATAAAAAATAATTTTAGAATTTATCATTTATTTTTAACTGTTTTAAAAGCAACAATTAATTTTCTTGGGGTTCTAGTGAAGTTTTATTTAGAGAAGGAAACTCAATTTTAATTTAAGATGAAAGTTGCCATAATCAAAGACAAAAGTTGTACTTTGGATCACATATAGTGAAGATTATAAATGTAAAACCACAGTTATTTCTTTTAATACACATCAAATAATGATGTTTAAAGGGCTTGTGACTTATATTGAGAGATATAGTGAATGTAACAAAGCAAAATGAAGAAAAATATAATCACTATGGAATATTGCTTTTCTAATTTCTATTTCAAAACATATCTTACTATTAAAAGACCTGAAACTTTAACTTTCCTTCTTCTTCTTCTTCTTCTTCTTCTTCTTCTTCTTCTTCTTCTTCTTCTTCTTCTTCTTCTTCTTCTTCTTCTTCTTCTTCTTCTTCTTCTTCTTCTTCCTCCTCCTCCTCCT
>JADRCD010217110.1:0-17014 GCA_019843815.1 Montemys delectorum
ACTTATTGTAAGAGGGACCAGATGTTAATAAGCCTGTCCATCGCACAACTGACTCCATGGTGAAAGTAGTATTCAGACCACAAACACAGCATGCAGACACTATAATTAGTAAAAACTAAACTAAAGCCTAATCCATTGAAACTGTAGTTCTGGGAAATTCTCTAAATTATTGTAACCTTGCTTTTTTGCCTCTGTAGTTCTGTTTCTATACAACTATTCCTGTTCACTGAAGTATGTCAACCCAGAACTTGATTTCTGTGCTTAGATCTCACAATGAGAAAGGCTCCATGGTACACTGAGGTCCTGGATACACACAGAGTAGTCATTTGATGGCTAATAAAGATTGTCTACTGGCTTAAATCCATGTGTAAGTAGTTTTCTCTTGTAGATGTATAGCAACACTGTTCACAGCATTAGATCCTTACTCAGACACAAGTTTTTTGTCTACCCAAATATTGTGATGTTAACATTATAGCAAAAATGCAGAAGCCAAATTTTTAAATTAGGAATTCTATTGCAGTGATGAAACTACCATGAACAACAAGCAAATTGGAGAGGAAAGGGTTAATACAGCCTGCACTTCCAGATCATAGTCCAACAATGGAGGAAGTCAGAACAGGAACTCGAGCATGTTTCAAGCTGGAGGCAGAAGCTGATGCAAAGGTCATAGAGGGGTGCTGCTTACTGGCCTTCTTTATTAGAGAATGCAGGACCACTAGTTTAGGGCTAGAAATAAGAGCAATGGGCTGTACCTACCCCCATTCATATATAATTGAGGAAATGCCTTACAGCTCTGTTTCATGGAGTCATCTTTCTCCACTTAGGCTCCATTCTCTCTGATGACTCTAGCTTGTGTTGAGTTGACACACAACACCAGCCAACACACATGCCTGGCCTTTCTTTAATTCATAAGACAACAAAAGGATGAAATGGCATTTCTATGGAATGTAATGGATGGTAAACATGCAATTGGAAAAGGTTACTTATGAGAAAGATGAGTGATCATGCCATTTGACTTATCTTCACATACAGTTCATCTAGTCAATTAATCTATTCAAAATACATATAAAGAAGGTCCATATACAAGTTTCATTCTAATCCAAGGGCAGAAAGACATCAAGATCTTAAGATGGTCATATTTACTGTTCAGAAGAAACACAGTATTCCAGGACATTCAAATCTGTGACAGTTGGACAAAGTAACAGCAAAATTCAACACCACCCCACGTATCACACATTTTATGTGACCTCAAAGTTTCCAAGTCACCAACCAGCACATACATTGGAAATCCAGTAATGTACATTTGCTAACTTGTTATAATAAATATCCTTGTCTGTAAATATCTATAAAGAAAATTTTAAGTAAGGTACTAAGCACATGTTATATAGCAAATGCATTTGTATAGTAGGATAAGATACAAAGACGAAAACAAAATATACTTTAAAGAATCTTAAATATTATGAGAATATATATATCTATACATACCTATATATCTATATATATACATACCTATATATCTATATATATACATATATATATATGTATATATATATATAGTTTGTAGTGCAATGAAAAAACCTAAATATAACTGAGGAAACATAAATAAAAATATAGTGCCAATTATAATTAATGTTACATACAAATGCACACATTCATATATGAGCATGTAAATTCCTAAATACAAAACTATAGTTGGCTCAGTCTGTTGAATATTACTTGTAAATATGTTTCAGATACACAAACTATAAGAGGTATAGAATGGTTGAGAATGCATGTGCTTCCTTACCCAGATGGACCACTGAAAGACTGATCTCGATCATAGAGAGTTTATATCTTTTAGTGATATTTGCAAATGCATGCATAATCTCTATATGCTGTAACCTAGTTGAATATAGTAAAGTTCACATAGGTTCTATCAAGATTTCAAAGTACATTTTATTCTGAACAAACTCTTTCCTCATAGGAAATGTCTATATATTGCAAGCTTTTCTTTTCAGTCAACTTTATTATGTTCATGGTGTTTTGTTGGCTTTACAATATTATTTCTCCCATTTGCTCAAAACATTTCATACTTTTGAGCTAGGGTAGGAATTTACCATTAAATTTCACTAACTGAGCCAATTCTAAACCCCTGATTTTTCAGAAAATTAAACGTTTTAACTTGAGATTATATTTATTGTGCTTAGTTTATAGCCAAGCTTGAGTTGGCTATGAGCTTTCTGTTTAGTTTATATATTTTGCATTATGGGTTTTATGCTAATCTTGCTCCCTAGTATAATGCAGTTCTTTCTTCTTCCAGGGGTTTGATACCTCATGAGGATTATTATTATCTGACCTTCACACATGTCTCCAGATCCTTTTCCAACCTCCTTCACCACCCAGGCCACAGCGGCTTTGAATCTCTGTAACTGCTCCAAACATGCCAATATTCCCATTGTGTCCACAGTTTGGTGTAGTAGTCAATCTCACTGAAAAAAACTCATAATTTTTATATCTCCTGGTTAATGTATGAATCACTTGAATTATAGTCACTTCTCTGAGGATAGTTTAGTTGTTTTTATTTTTATGCTGTTATGTTCTATTTAAAAAATGAAGATACAATTTTATTCTCTGTTAAATTTACAGACTAGCTTTTATTAATTTTTAACACACATGTACACACACAAAAACACACACATACATGCACACACACACTCATACACTCACACACATTCCTAAATATGTAAATACAACAGCTCAATCTGTTTAAGGCTACTTGTACATATGTATTTAAGGCTGATAATTAGATAAACAATTGATGCGTTTTTCACTGGGGAAGACTATTTATACCATTGTCAGTATTTCTTAGTTGCCTGTGCTTCCTTTTGTAGGGTTGAGGCCTCCCCACCTTCATGATGTTACATTATTTGCATTAATATATCTATCATTGTCCTTGTAGGGATCATGTTTAAGCATTAATGTTTGTGAAACATCATGAGTGTAGGTTCTGTCATTCCTAAGAGACAATCTCGCTAATAATTTCTCTTTCTTTGGGTCTTTCAATTTTCCTGTCCACACTGATTCCTGAATCTCAGGTACAGAAGTAGTATTATAGATATTTCTGTTGGGATTGTGCTCTAAGATTATACTTTGATTGGTTGTACTTTTCTATAATGGTCTCTATTGGCCTGTAAAGAGAATTTTTCTTGATGTGGTTTGAGGATACACTTGTTTGTGGGTATAAGGACAAGTATATAGAATGTGTTAAGTATATTCAGGTTCTTTGACTAATGTTAACCACAATTCCTAAGAATGTATAATCAATAGTATATCATTAGATAAATAAGAAACCAGAAGAAATCTTAAATTCAGAAACATAGAAATAAAATTAAACAATGTGAGTCATGCCTGAGGAAGGAATACTGTGTTTTAGTCAAGGAATAATAGATGGGTATGTTTTATATTCCTATGTCTCTTTAATTGCAAAATGAGAAAAGCAATTTTCAAAGTCATATATGTATATATATATATATATATGTGTGTGTGTATAAACATATATATAATATTTTCAATAATGTAAAAATCATGTAAATTGTGATTTCATGTATACACTTAATTAAAATTTTTTAGTTTTCTTCATTTAACAATTGATTTTTGACCAAAAAAAGCCAATAGCATATAGTGGAAAAAAGAAAGCATCTTAAACAAATAATGCTGGTTTTACTGGCAGTTCTCATGCAGAATAATACAAATTGAACAACATTTTTTCTCCCTGCACAAAGCTCAAGTCCAAGTAAGTTAAGAACCTCAACATAAAACCAGATACACTGAATCTAATAGAAGTGAAAGTGGGAAATAACCTTAGGTACATTGGCACAGGAGATAATTTCCTGAACAGAACACCAATGGCTCAGACTCTAAGATCAACAATTGATAAATGGAACCTACTGAAAAAGAAAAGCTTTGGTAAGGCAAAAGATATTTTTAATAGATAAAATGGAAACCTACAAATAGGGAAACATTCTTCACTAAAGCAACATCTGATAGAGGGATAATTTCCAAAATATATTAAGAACTCAATATTTTAAACTCCAAAATCGCAACTAAAAATGTGGTACAGAGCCACAGACAGAGCCACAAACAGAGAATTCTCAACAGATAATCTGAAATGGCTGAGGAGCACATAAAAAAGATGCTGATGAGCAAGGAAATGCAATTCAAAATGACTTCGAGATTCCATCTTATACCTATCAGAATGACTCAGATCAAAAATTCAAAGGACAAGACATGTTGGTGAGTTTCTGGAGCAATCGGAATACTCCTTCACTGCTGGTATGAGGTCAAACATGTTCAACCACCCTGGAAATCCATTTTGAAGTTCTTCAGAAAATTTGAAATAGTTCTACCCAAAGACTCAGCTATATTACTTCTTTATAATAGTCACAAATAACATAAAATACTTAGGTGCATCTCTAGCCAAGCAAATGAAAGACCTCTGTGACAAGAACTTCAAGTCCCTGAAGAAGAAATTAGAAAAGATATCAGAAGATGGAAAGCTCTCTCTTGCTCAAGGATCAGTAGGATTAACATAGTAAAAATGGCTATCTTACCAAAATTAATCTACAAATTCAATGCAATCCCCATTAACTTCCAATACAGTTCTGTACAGGTCTTGAATGAACAATTCTCAACTTGATATAGAAAAACAAAAAACTGCAGAATAGCCAAAATTATCCCTAACAGTACAAGAACTTCTGGAGGTATGATCATCCCTAACCTGAAGCTATATTACAGAGCAATAGTGATAAAAACTGCATGCTATTAGAACAGAAAGAGACAGCTGAAATAAAAGGAGACAGAAACATAAAATGGAACAGGGAGATCTTCTTCAACAGATGTTACTAGTCTAACTGGATGTCTACATGTAGAAGAATGAAAATAGACACATATTTATCACCTAACAAAAACTCAAATCCAAATGGATCAAAGACCTCAACATAAAGTCAGACATACTGAATCAAGTGGAAGAGAATGTGGGAAACAGCCTTGAACACATTGTCCCAGGAGAAAATGTCCTGAACAGAAGGCAAATTGTTTAGGCACTATGTCAAAATCCATCCAATCTTTCAACCCAGAATTGTTCCTGTCTGAAGGAATACAGGGACATAGAGTGGAGCAGAGATGGAAAGAAATACCATCAAGAGACTGCCCCATTTGGGGATCCATTCCATATGCAGACACCAAACTCAGACTCTATCGTAGATGTCAAGACGTGCTTGCTGACAATAGCCTGATATAGCTATCTCCTGAGAAGCTCTGCCAGAGCCAGAACAATACAGATGTGGATGCTCACAGCCAACCACAGGACTGAGCAGACAAATCACATTTAAGTAGTTAGGGAAAGGACTGAAGGAGCTGAAGGGTTTTGCAGCCCCACAGTAAGAACAACAATATCAAATACCCAGATGTCCTAGAGATCCCAGGGACCAAAGCACCAACCAAAGAATATGCATGGAGAAACCCATGGTTCCAGCTGAATATGATGCAGAAGATGGCCTTATCTGGCATCAATGTGAGGGGAGGCCCTTGGTCCTGTGAAGGCTTGATGCCCAGTGTAGGGGAATGCTAGAAAGATGTGGTGGGAGTAGATGGTTGGGTATGGGAGCACCCTCATAGAAGCAAAGGAGGTGGGATAGGGAACTTAAAGGGGGGGACCAGGAACAAGAATAACATTTGAAATGTAAATAGATAAAATATCTAATTAAAAAATAACAAATGAGGCCTCTTGAAACTATAAAAATATGGGGTACAAAACTAAACAGAGGATTCTCCACAGAGAAATATTAAATGGCCAAGAAGAACTTAAAGAAATGTTCACTATCCTTAAACATCAGGGAAATGCAAATCAAAATGACCCTGAGTTTCTACCTTATACCAACCAGAATGACTAAGATCAAAAACTCAAGGAACAGCACATTTTGTTGAGGATATGGTAAAAGGGTTACACTCTTCCATTGCTGATGAGATTGCAAACTTCTCAAACCACTCTGGAAAACACTATGGTAGTTTATCCAAAGTTGTAAATAGTTCTACCTGACGCCCCAGCTATAATGTCCCTGGGCATATTCCCAAAAGATGCTCTATGATACTCCAAAAACATTTGCTCTACTATGTTCATAGCAGCTTTATTCAAAATAGCCAGAAAATGGAAGTAGCAAAAGATGTTCCTCAATTAACAGATGTATAGAGAAAATGTATAGAGAACATTTACACAATGCAATGTACTGTTTAGCTATTAAAAACAATGACATCATGAAAATTGTAGGCAAATGGATAGAACTATCCAGTATCATTCTGTGTGAGGTAATCCAGACCCCAAAGAACATATTACTCACTGATAAATAGATATTAGGGATGCTGGAACTCCCATATTGAGTTCTTGGAGATTGAAGTCAATAGCTAATACTGTAGAGAAATTATGACCCAGGGAGGAGAATTACAGGTTGGAGCACCCTTGTAGAGACAAAGTGGAAGGGGAAAACTCTGTGATGGGGTATGGAAAGGATAGGCAATATTTGGGGTATAAATAAAAAAAGTAATTGAAATTTAAAAAAATGAATAAGCAAGAATAGAAAAGAATCAAACTACAGAAATTAAGTAGTGATGAAGGTTTTTTTTTCTCTAAAGGTAATATGGTATTTCTTAATTCACTAAATTGTATATTCCCCATTGATTTGTGGATCTTTATTTTAAAAACTATTAAACTTTTATATATAAAAATGTAAAACGTAAGTCAGTGCCATTTGAAGGCATTTCAAATGTTCATTCCTACAAGCTCAAAAAATTAGTTACATATATCATTACTTCAAGAGAAAAATAATTAAATAAATGAAAAACCATCATCCAGCAGTATAAAAAGTTCACAACTAACCATCTTGGATACACATATGATCCTCTAGCCTCCAAAGGATCTGTGTAGCTCCACTTCAGTTGTTCCACCTCATACACTGCATATAAATCCTTTCCTAGTCTCATGGTGACTCCACTCCACAGCTTACTCTGTTCCTGATAGTCATTCCATTTGGAAGCTCCAAAATGCTGGCTAAGCACTGCAACACGGCTCCACCTACACTAATACTCTCTTTTAGGCTCTTTTCAGAAACACTGATTCGGCCACATGACTCCTTCATGCCTTCAAAACAAACACCACTTGGAAAGTTCTTACACATTACTAAACTCAGTAGAAAACCTGGGATACAGACTTGGCCTCCTCTTGATTACAGGTTCTGTGTGGTCACTGGACAAGCCACTTCCTAGAAGACTTAGCATCACAGATTATTCTTCATCCACAACTAACTAGAATAATAGGTTAGATCCTATTTAATTTAAAGTATCATATAAATGGCCCTGATAGTCTTTCCTTCCCTCTGAAATATCACTAGGCATGAGTGTATCTTCTATGTTCTCAGCACTCATATTCTCAGATCTCACACACTGTCCATTAAGCTCTGAACACTCAGTGGCTTTCCCAGCCCAAAGTTCCCAATACCTT
Organism: Montemys delectorum; assembly: GCA_019843815.1. Classification (NCBI taxonomy): domain Eukaryota; kingdom Metazoa; phylum Chordata; class Mammalia; order Rodentia; family Muridae; genus Montemys; species Montemys delectorum. The sequence continues at coordinate 7,532 of JADRCD010217110.1, forward strand.
TACAATTTCCCCTCAGCCAATACGCCGAGGCTTGTCATTGTTATTCCCTACTCATTGTACTGATTTCTATCTTAGGATTTGAAACCTATGATAATAACCATGAAGAAAATGCAGCTTATGGAGAAAAAAAATGTGTTGCTTTTAGGTTTACACTTCCAGGTAACAGTTTACATTTGAAGGGAGTCAGGGCATGAAAGGCAGGAATCTGGTGGCAGGAGCTTAAGAAAAAGAGAGGAGTGTTGCTTACTGGCTTGCTCCCCAGGAGTTGCTCAGTTTGTTTTCTTATATAATCCAGGACCACCTGGTAAAGGTTACACTGTTCACAGGGAACTGGGACTTCACACCTCAATCATTAATCAAGAAAATGTTCCACATCCTTATTTACAGGACAATCCACTGGGGACATTTTCTCAATTCAGAATCCCTTTCCAAGATTACCATGGTTTCCATCAAGTTGACAAAACCTAAGCAGCATGGTGTTTGTAGCACGCAGAAATTTCATTTGATTGTATTTTTTTATTGTCTAAATCAATTGAACAAAAATTACTTCATGAAAATTCTTGTGAGAATTAAAGGGATTCTATTGTTATATATTCACATTGAAAATAATTTTAATATTTGGCAACTTTAATAACTTTCTGCATCTTCCAATTTGCATAAAATCATTTTATAGAAATTATGTCTTGTTGGAGTTTTTTTTTATTATTTTTATGCCTTACAGACATAGGCAAGGTGATGGAACACCCTGCCAACTCCTTCCGCAAACCAATGAATAACTAACTATATAGGTTTTTTTTTTTTTCCTCAAATCACTTGGAGAATTTTTTGCTATTTCAAACTCAATAGTTATATTACTGCCAATAATTTGTGCTGGAGGCATGAACAGTTGTTATTAATTTTAATTTCCCCAAGGGATAGAATAGACATCTCATCTCACTTAGCTGTACCTAATGAGTTATTGGGAGACAATGAATGATGGTGAGATTATCATAGACTTATCTACTAACAGAAAAACATCACCAAATGCCAAAATACAGCACTGTAAATTTGACTGGAGTTTGAACTGAATATCTGAGTTACTTTAAGAAATTGCCAGTGACAAATATCTCTATAACATGAATGAAGAAGTTTGATGCAATTTAAATGGTTTTATAATACCTTAGGGTCTTTGAAATGTTATCAGTCATTGTCAAGTAAAGTGTTAATATAAACAAGTGTTTTCTAATGTGAACCAATAGAAGATTTTGCAAAGTTCATACAAAAATTCTCTAGAAAGTAAAGCACAAAAGAACAACAAAATTAACAATTTTAATTTTTAATAATAACATTTCCTACTTTGTTCATGTTTCCATGCCCTCCTATCTTTATTCTCTCCTCTATTTTCACACCACTGAGTTTGGGGCTGTAAAAAAGAAGGAAGGCAAAGGATGAATAAGAATAAAAGAGAATGAGGGAGGAGGGGGAAGAGGAAGAGAAAGAAAGAAAAAAAGAATACATGTGCTATCCTGTGTTTCTGAAGTATAAGAACATTGAGCAAACACTTTGTCCACATTTTGACTCCCTTCAATATTTTTTTTTCACAAGAGTAGTCATCCCTTTGGTCCTGAGGTAACATAGAAAGATCTGGAAAAAAGTGACAGAGAAAAGACAGATTTGAAATGGTAAAGGGTCAGAAGCCTTCTCTACCTGTTGGTGCTAAGAAAAGGGAAGATACCAGATACCTCTGATAAAATTACTCCTCAGACTCTATCAACAAGCCTTTGAGAGATATTATAGTCATATATCTATCACAAAGATGAAACCTGAGGCCTTGTGCCAGTCTTTTTCAAAGCTATTTTCTGAAGTACAAACATAGAAAGGACTGAGCACAATTAAAACTAATATAATTTCTGAGTGCTGGGAATCCTATCATTCCCTAAGTGCTTTCCTTTGCCAAGAGTATGTGTTTGACAACGTGTTACCCAAGAAATGGTTGTCCCTGGTTGTTCACTCCTGGCAAATGTGTAAATAGAGTGCCAAAGAGAGAGGAGTTAAAGCTTTTGGGGGAAACATTCTGAATATCCTTGGACAAAAGTGATAAACTATGAAGCAACTTACGTAGGTAGCATCCAGTGTGCTTGTGGGATAAGTTAGGTAATTCCTGCAGGGTTTATCACTCTCCAGGAAGACTGATGGAAGAGAACATGAGGGACTAATGAGACTAGAATTTTAGCTTCCCTTGTTTTTGCATTCCCATCTCTCCTATAACTTTCTTGAAAGTATATTTGGTTTATTCTGGTATTTATGTAGATTGTAACATTACATTTTTTTTCTATTTAGTAAATATAAATGGCTGGAATTAGGTGTCATGTTATTACAAGCTGTATGCAACCACCCAAACCTTATTGCAATGTGGTGTTCAGGCTTTTACCCTTCTTCTCACAAGCTGCTACAGGAGAAACCCTCTGGACCATGAGTTGAAGGATGCTGTGACGTCTTGTGTCCTTGGGCCTCATTGTCATGATGGTGTTTTCCCGGAGAGTACCAATTTGCTTACATGTATGGTAGTGACTTGTAAGTTGTCATTACATGAGCAACTTGGACAATGAAGCAAGATTTTTCTCCCACTGAAATATAAATTGAGCATAAATTTAACTTAGTTTGCTATGTGACTAACATTCCTTATCCAATATCACATACAGTTCAATACAGTGCATATGAAGTCAAAAAGGCTACATTTGAGTAACAGAATATATAGAGTAAAACCAGTAAATGATTACCAGCAAATGGCTCAGCTGTCTCTAGGGAAAAATAAATAATGTCTAGTACTGCCCTACCCTCCAAAACAAAAGATAAAACCTACCCTTTGAGATGTTTGACTTGACAGCCTATAGAATGGACATATTTAAAAGACTGGAACTACGTTTCATGAAAACAACATGGGTGACCTTTGGAAATAATTTGTCACTCTCTGGACCCAGAAAACACTACAAAATCATGGAAATCTAGAGTGTCTAATCTGCATCTTTTCTTTAAGAAAATCTCTGAAAGTGGTAAGGCCATCAAGGTTATGCATATCTGAAAAGTCACCAAGTGTCTAAAGATGTTATTTTAAAGAAGCAACATGTGTGATTCTGACATATAAAGCTGAAGTTGAGAGAGGTACACAGGCCAAACTGTGAGGTAGGACACAGGGTCAGTAGCCCCAATACAGTGCTGAGCAAAAGGGTTTAGATGTACATTCTTTAAGTATTAAACATATCCAGGGAACAGATTTCCCAAGACTCACACTGAATTTACAGAACTTATATCCAGATTACACAACACACATGCTTCCCTTGCCACACTGAGATAATTCTTACTGAAAAGGAACAAATTATTCCTAAACCCAAAGGAAAGTCTTTATGCCCATGTGTGCACAGTAATGATGTTACTACATAATTACCACCACAGTGTAGCTACAGAGACCAGGCTTCCCCTTTGTAAATAGATCTTGATTGGTGCAACCCATTCCATTTATTCCAATTGTTATTTTTTAACTTTTCTAGAGTACACCATATTTTGAAGCATGTAGTGTATGCTATTGGAATTTCATTTGGAAACATAGGCAGCATTATCTTAGAAACATGACCCCTGTTTCTCTTTCCTACCAAGGTATGTTCTTTGATATCAAGTGAAAGGGTGGCAGTTGCTATACATCTTAGGCTCTGTCATTCTGAACTGAGAATAAGTTCACTCAGCCATAGATCACTAAACTCAATGCTAGCTGTTGGATTTCAGCAGTTGACCTTTATCAATGTAATGACATTTTCTTTGTGTACAGTTTCAAGAATTTTTTTTATCTTGATAAGAGGCATACATTTTAAAATATTTTATTGCTGTTCACTAAGATGAGATTGTGGTGTTTCTTTACTCATTTTATGTATATAATTGTATAAATTGGCTCTTAACCCACTTTGTGCCTGGATAAATTCCAGTTGCTCAAAATATATTACTCTCTTATGTGGCAGTTCATGTGGTATGTTCATATGCTGTGGAAGAATTCGCATGTCTGTTCTTTTATGGGGAATGCTTTGTCTGGCTTTACTCCCTTTAAATACCTTCTTTTGATGTTATTGATGATGATTATTAATGGTAGCCCTGTAAAATAGATTTGTATAAGACCTTTCATCTTTAATATTTGGTAAGGCTTCCTGAGGACTGGATATAATTTTGTTGTTTAAAGTTTGGTTGAACGTGTGAGTGTAATAAACTGGAGAGTTATTTTCTGTAATTAATTTTACCACATATTCCAGTTATTTAGGCAATAAAATTATTTAAGAGTTTAGATTTACTTGTAGTCTGTGTTCACAAGCTTTTTTCATTTAATATGTTTTGACAATGAATGAAAATAATCAGAATATCTCATTCTTTACCTTTGAGTATCCATCTTATTTCAGGTACAGTACTATACACTTATAATTGAAAGTACTAGAACTACTACATTATAGTTATTAAAAAATGTATGAACACATGCTATATCAAATATTATCAACTATAGCTAAATAAAAATGTGATAAATGACAGACATTTCTGCATGTGTGTTTTTTTTTTAAATTAGATTTGAAGGAGAGGTAGAAAATGGTGTTACACTGTTTAATTAAGCACAGAGAGAAAATAATTTATGGATCCAAAACATAATGACTTCTTAGCTTAACCTACTTTCTGAGTCCCAGGTCATTAAAAATATATAAATACTTATACACATGCATGTGCATTTGTACACATACACAAATATTCTGTACATGCATATATAAGTACACAAAAATTCAAAGACAAATGATATTTAAAAACATATTTTCAGAGTTGTCAAAACAATTTAGACATCTTCTTTCATTGTCTTCATTTCTGGGTCTTCAATTCTATTCTAATGATCTTCTTTCCTTTCTCTATACCAGTACCGTACAGTTTTTATCACTATTGCTCTGTAATACAGCTTGAAGTCAGGGATGGTGATTCATAAGAGATGGAGAGCTTTGTTGCAAATGAAATGAACCCTTTCAAATATTTTTTTTTAATTTGACTGGTTTTAAAATAAATATTTATTTACAGAAGTAGTATATATTAAATTTATTTTTCAAAATGTAAATATTTAAACACATACTTATGAGGGGGAAGTTTTCTAGACTTAAGGTGCATTTCAACTCTGAAATACAGCCCTAAGAATTGGGAGGTACTTGTGTACTGCTTGACATTTTATACATTTTTCCATGTGATAATTAAAATCTTCATTGTTGGAGCTGGAGAGATGCTTCAAAAATTTAGGTACTTCTTCTTTTTATTCTTCTTTTTAGAGTGTCTGGATCTGATTCCTAGAGCCCATGTGACAGCTAACATCCATCCAGACCTCAAATTATAGGGACATCTCATGCCCTCTTCATATCTTTGAAACACAGCCATACAAGTAGTGCATAGACAACAGACAGAGATAAAAACACATTCAAATAGATAAAAATCGAAACTAAAAGCGTATTTTAGAGTTCTACATAATGAACTTAAGCAGACTTTGAATTACCTACGACAGACACCTCTGGGAAAGGCTGGGAGGATGTCTCCAGGGAGGCTAACTGAGAAGCCCAATCCATAATTAAAATAGGTTTGGGTTATATACACACTCAAAGGGAAAAAAATTCTCATGTACTCTGCTCTCCAGTGTCTCATGTCTTATATGTAAAGACTACCACTTGTATGTTCTTTTTGGTTTGTTCCGTTTTTTGTTTTTTTAAAAAAAATTAGGTATTTTCTTTATTTACATGTAAATTTCTCCTTTCCCAATCTCCCTCCAAAAAACAAACAATCAAACAAGAACAAATTCCTGTTGCCTCCCCCATCCCCATGCCTCCCACCCCACCCTCTCCCACTTATTGGCCCTGGCATTCCCCTACACTGGGGCACAAAACCTTCACAGGGCCAAGGACCTCTCCTCCTATTGATGATCAACTTTGCAATCCTCTACTATACACATGCTGCCAAAACAATCAGTCCCATCATGTATAGTCCTTGGTTGGTGGTTGGGTCCCTGGGAGCTCTGAGGGTACTAGTTAGTTCATATTGTTGTTCGTACTAAGGGGCTGCAAACCCTCCAGCTCCATAGAATCTTTCTCTAACTCCTTCATTGGGGACTGTGCACTCAGTTCAATGGATGGCTGTGAGCTTCTACATCTGTATTAGTCAGGTATTGTCAGAGCCTCTCAGGAGATAGCTATATGCTTGTCCTTTCTTCAGTCTCTGCTCCATAGTTAATCTCTGCAACTCATTCCATGAGTATTTGATTCCCCCTTTAAAGAAGGAATGAAATGTCCACCTTTTGGTCTTCCTACTGCTTAAGTTTCTTGTGGTTTTTGGGTTGTTCTTCCTGTATTCTGAACTTCTGGGCTAATAACCATTTATCAGAGAATGCATACCATGTATATTCTTTTGTGATTGTGTTACCTCACTCAGGATGATACTCTCCAGATCCATCTATTTCCCTAAGAATTTCATAAATTCATTGTTTTTAATAGCTGAGTAGTACTCCATTGTGTAGATGCACCATACTTTCTGTATCCATTCCTCTGTTGAGGGACATCTGGGTTGTTTCCAGTTTCTGACTATTATAAATATGGCTGCTATGAACATGGTGGAGCATGTGTCCTTATTACATGTTGGAGGATCTTCTGGGTTTATGCCCAGGAGTGGTATAGCTGGGTCCTCTGGTAGAACTACGTCCAATTTGCGGAGGAACCACCAAACTGATTTCCAGAGTGGTTGTACCAGTTTGCAATCCCACCAGCAGTGAAGTAGTGTTCCTCTTTCTCCACAACCTCTCCAGCATCTGCTGTCACCTGAGTCTTTTATCCTAGCCAATCTGACTGGTGTGAGGTGGAATCTCAGAGTTGTTTTGATTTGCATTTCCCTGATGCTCTTGCTGCAAAAACTCTGGATAACTCCCTTTCCATGCTAGACTGTACCTCAAAATATAATTTTATAGCTTCAAGTTACTTTCTGTTTACAATAAGAAAAGCTACTAATGTAGTTTGTATTGTTTCCTGTTTGTATTGATTGTTTCTACAATCAGTAAGTATTTATTTGATATTAAAAATAATTAATTCAAGCTGAATAGCAGTGAAACAAGCCTTTATGCCCAACACTTGGAAAGCAGAGGTAGGCAAAGGCCTGAGTTTGATGCCAGCTTATAGAGCAAGTTCCAAAACAAGCTGGACTACACAGTGAAAACTGTCTCTAAAATAAATAAATAAGTAAATACTCCTATGAAATAACTCAAAAATGAAAAGAAGATGACGAGGAAAGAGGAGCACATGTGAAAATGGCTAAAGTAGTGGGATCTAGGTCCTGTCCCAGAGTAGATGTGTGAGGGCTACTTACTTATGTTCAGCCAGCTATGGACAGTAGTGTTGCCAGGCCAGGAGGCTCACATGAGCCTTGGTGGCCCTAGATTTTATTGTGGTCAGCTATGAAAGTATACAGTACCTCTGTGATAGATTTGTACCAATCTTCTAGAGAATGACACATGTAAATCATGCACACCTACTAATACTGTAAATTATCCAGACAAAATGCAGGAGAGTGGTCCAAATCTTTAGTTTTGGGAAAATTCTTTGATCAGACATAACTTTATAATGGTTGGGTTTCCAAACATAGTCACAAGCCAGTCATAAAAACATATCAGTTTTTGGAAATTCCAAACTTTAGTAACACTGGCTCCTTCTATAAACCTTCCTACACCTGAAAAAACACAACTGGCATGAGTATGTGTGGAATTAGGACACCAGATGGTACAAATGTCTAAAATTAATAAGTAAAAATTTCAGGTTATTTCCTTCTTCTGCACTGCTATTTAGCATTTCTCATGAGCTATGTCTTCTGTGAATTATTGAAGGCACATCAGAAGAACACATGGCAAAATGCACTATAAAGGTTTTAACATGATCAGTATTATCACAGGCTTGCTCTTGCTGAGCTCACTGCAGAGAACCCCAGTACAAAAAATAAAAGCAATTTATATACAATATTCCACCTCAGGATGGCATATTTCTTGGGAATCTGAATTTCTTCATAATTTTTTTTAAGTGTGACAGGCATAAAACTATTGTGCTGGTGGTAACTTTTAAATGTTTAACTTAGACTTAGGATTCTGAGATTTAAATTTATTAGTTGAAACCTACAATGTTCAGTCTTTTACAATACATAATTCCTTATCAACCTTCACTGTAAATGATTATAGACATTTTTACTTTAAGATCAGTGAAAAAATTACTAAAATGATTGTTATAGTTTCAGCTTTCTAGAAATCAGATAACAATAACATTCAAATATCCGTATTTATATCAAAATTACTAATAATATTTTCTGTAGAATAAATGTTATTTTCCCATAATTAATCTGTCATAAACTTAGAACAACCAATATACAAAATACTTAATTTCATATGAAAGCAAGAAATAGATTTTTTATTGGTTACTTTATTTATTTACATTTTAAATGTTATCCCCCTTACCACTTTTCCCTACACAAACCACCTAACCACCCCCTTCTCCTCTGGTCCTACGAGGGCCCTCACCCACCTACCCAACCACTCTTGTGTCAACACCCTAGCATTCCCCTGCGCTGGGTCAATGAGCCTCCACCAAACCAAGGGCCATTGATGCTAGATAAGGCAATCTTCCACTATATCTGTAACTAGAGCCATGTGTCCCTCTATGTGTACTCTTTGGTTGGTGGTGTAGTCCCTGGGAGCTTTGGGGTGTCTAGTTGGTTGATATTGTTGTTCTTCCTACAGGCTTGGAAACACTTATAGCTCCTTTACTCCTTCCTCTAACCCCTCCATTAGGATCTCTGCGCTCAGTCCAATCATTGCCTGCATGCATCAACATTTGTATTGGTTAGGCTCTGGCAGAGCCTCTCAGGGGGAAGCTATACCAGGATCCTGTTGGCAAGCACTTCTTGGCATCAGCAATAGTATCTCAGGTGAGAGCAGATGTTGGCGAGGATATGTAGAAAGAGCAACACTCCTTCATTGCTGGTGGCATTGTAAGCTGATACAACCACTCTGGAAATCAGTCTGATAGTTCCTGAGAAAATTGGACATAGTACTACCTGAGGACCCAGTTATACCACTCCTGGGCATATACCCAAAAGTTGCCACAATATGGACACATGTTCCACAATGTTCATAGCAGCCTTATTTATAATAGCCAGAAGCTGGAAACAACCCAGATGTCCCACATGAGAGGAACAGACACAGAAAATGTGGTACACAATGGAGTAATACTCAGCTATTAAAAACAATGATTTCATGAAATTCACATGCAAATGGATGGAGCTAGAGTGAATGAGGTAACCCAGTCACAAAAGAAGACACATGGTATGTACTTACTAATAAGTGGATATTAGCCAAAAAAGTTCATTGTAACCACAATACTATTCACAGACAATATGGAGCTCAAGCAGAAGGAAGACCAAAGC
>JADRCD010217111.1:0-38646 GCA_019843815.1 Montemys delectorum
AAAAAAAAAAAAAAAAAAAAAAAAGAACAGCACGTGCTCCTAACCTCTGAGGCATCTCTCTAGTGGCCATAGAGCTTACTTCAATGTCCAAGTTTTAGGCAGTGTTCTGCTATCTCCTCAGAAGTAGTGACTCTTAGATACATTTGCTAATACTTGCCATCTCCCTTCCACGGGTAAGGATGGAAGTTACGTTTACTGCTCTAGTTGGTAGCATAAACCTAGGAGAGCAGTGTAACTTTAATTTTTTCAAAACCTATTTTCAGTGATGGTTCTTAAATGCTTTAACCTCCCTTTTAGCCTACCATCCACTAGAGATAGTGGGAAAGAAGAGATACAGGGGAAGTGGACCTGCTTAGAAAGGTTCTTTGGAGCAACTTCCATCTGTGTTGTCTGGAAACTAGCAGTTCAGTTCACAGGTCAGCAGGCAATGGCTCGATCCATTTGCAAACACTTCATGGATACAGCAGCAGTCCAGTTCGGTAGAGTCAGGATAGCAAACATGAATCAGCAGTGGTGGCACTACTTAGCAGGGACAGCCAGGCCTCGGCCTTGGTTTGAGTCAGCAGGAGGGACCAGGAGGAACACCAGGAGAAGTTCTCTAATGCGCCTCTCTCAGGGAAGCAAAGGTCAGCGAAGACTCAAGACCCACAAGCATTGCCCAGCCAGCTGCACCGGCAAGCGAAGCTCTGTCTCTTACTTCATGGAGTCTTATTTATACCTTTCAAATATCATGTGTCCTCCATGGGTCTTGTCTCACAGCTCGGGTCTTGTCCCAGCTGACATCACTCTACCAATCAGCCTGAGTCCTAAGAAGTGGCAAGAAACTGCAGCACACAACCAGAAGTTTTTTGGTGCATTTCTCTCTTTGGAGTCCTGACAAATGAAGCTCAACTACACAGTGTAAGGTGGACCAATACATGCCTGTTGTTAGTAAAGAATTCTTCATCCCATGTCCTTTCACGTGCTTGCTTTAGCAGAACATCCTCTCTTCTGTGTCTGCTTCAGCCTAAAGTCCCTTCAGGAGTCTGCCTTAGTCTCTTACCTGTGTCCACTTCAGCTAAAAGTTCCTTTATGTGTTTGCCCCAGCAAAACATCCAACTGACTGTCCAAAGAACTCTTTAAGTTTCCACTTCAGAGTGATGCCTAGAAATGAGGTAGATTGAGGTTTCATGTAATAGCCAACTGTAGTCAGAGTATCAGACAATTTATATTGTGAGGGTTAAGAAGAATCACATGAGTGAGGTATTCAATCACAGGGACAGGCCACACATGGCAAAAAACCATGCTTTTCCATAGAGGCACATGAATAACAGCAGCTGACATAAACTCGCTCCTCTCCGCTATACCTGGGAGGAGCGCAAAAACACATTCCAAGAACAGTTCTGTGTTTCGAAGAAGCTGAGGTCACAAAGATTCCTATTTTCTTGGAGTTTTCTTACAAGAACTCAGAATTCTCACACAACTCCATTCTTGGTGTATGTTCTAACAGTTAGAAATAAAACAGTAGGCTCAAATATGACTTTGAGAATCATGTCATGTGAGTCACTGTGTAAAAGTAAACTAAGCGTGTGTGACTTTCCAGGGGACTGTCCTGGGAGCATCAGAGGGCAAAGGCATCAATTGGGAAGGCAGCCCCAAAGACTGTGAGCTTCCAGTCCAGCTCTACAGATCTAGGGCCTGAATCCTTCTGTAGACCTTGGATTCATCCTGGAACTCTCCATTCAGAATCTCATAGTGGTCTTTTTCTCTGTTTTAACTCAGTTTTGGAAGGAGGATAGTGAAGAGTCACACCCCGCATGTCTCAGTTCTATCTTTACTTTCTAAATTCCATTTCACAGACTCACAGAAGCTTCGTAAGGGTTCTTGGGATTTACAGTCTAGCAACTGTGGATGTACTGCCTCTCCTCCAATGGCTTGACCATCACAGGGTTGGACAGTTTCTAACTTGTGTCTGGAGGATCCTCAAGTATTGCTAGGATTCAGTGGTCCAATATCCTGTAGTGTAGGACTGTTCTCTTTGCTGTAGTGACTTAAAGATATGATTGGGTCATGATGTGAATGGTAGAGCTGTCATTTTCACCTTGAGAGCAAACCAAAGGGCCCATTTTAGAGGACAGTTGCTTGATAGGGAAAAGAAAAAAGGTAGACCTATGAGATCTGACCTAAAGCTGAACATAGAGATGGAGTCTAGTCTATTCCTTTCTCTCTTGCCTCTCACCCCTATACGTTTGCTGACAACCCTTGAACCTAGAGCAGGTGTGATCATCCAGGTGCTGAACAGAGGAGGGCCCTGTATACCCTAAGAGCTCCCTTGCACACATGCAGCCTGCATAGTCCAATGAAGCCTTTGTTGCTTAAAAGTCCAAAGTTCAACAGTGTTATCTGATTCTTTTGTTAAAAAAAAAATCACTTAGTTAAGCTTAGCCTCTTTAATTAAAGAAAGCATTTGCAGGGAACAAAATAGCCCACTTCCCTCATAGGAACTCACAGTTAAAATACAAATAAAAAACTTATCCAGCCACTTATTTATATTAAAACTAATATACCTTTAATTTATATTAAAACTAATTTACCTCTTCTGTTGATATTTTATTTTATTTTTTAATAGCCATAGTAGAGACACAGGTAAGTAAAAGAACATGTGATAAGAATGTTTAAGCTCCGGCTTTAATTCCCAGCTCTAGAAACAAAACAACCCAAAACCCCCAATCCTAGAAGTCCCCTCCCAAGACTAGAGATAGTCCCTGTATACCCCTGTTGCCTCTGAGAGAGCATGACAGGCAAAGCTGGGTGTGACTTTGGGTTGTAAAGGTTTTGTGAATTCTGCTTACTACTTTTGGGACACTAGTTCTGGGGATACTAGCTGACATAGAGAAGTATAACTTCATTGAAATAGATTTCCGTGTAGGAGAAGCCACTTATAGCCACTTTAGCCCAAAGGCCAGCTAAGGTCTCAGTTCTGAGCCACCATCAAGCAGCAGGTTGAGGGGAGCTGTCTCAGACAGCCATCCACTTGAGTCTGCGGAAGACTCCAGCCACACCTGGAGAAGGATTATAGTCCCATGAGAAAGCCTGACCCAGCGCTGTCCAGCCCAGCTGTTTCTGAGTTCTTGATCCTCAAGCTATAAGCCAAGTAAAATGGTTGTTTCAAGCTATTATGTTTTAAGTTACTTTGCTACTTAGTAACTGGAGGACACAATAGGTCAAGAAATAAAAATATTTAAAATCAATGGTGTTGCCTGGCGGTGGTGGCGCAAGCCTTTAATCCCAGCACTTGGGAGGCAGAGGCAGGCGGATTTCTGAGTTCAAGGCCAGCCTGGACTACATAGTGAGTTCCAGGACAGCCAGGGCTATACAGAGAAACCCTGTCTCGGAAAACCAAAAACCAAACCAAACCAAACCAAAAAAACCAAAAATAAACAAAAAACAAAATAAAATCAATGATGTTGTAGTCTGAGATATCTTCTGTGCTTTACTTTGCTTCTGAATAGTCTAGATATTATTTGAACCTCTTAGGAGCAATGCACATTTTCTCCCCTTTTCAATACTAGGGCTAGAATCCAGGTCTCTTGTGTTCTAGACAAATGCTTGTTAACCCAACAAGCTCTTCCGCTGTTGTAGGAACTGTTGGCCAATTACTAAGGCTACTTATGATGCTCCTTGATGCAAAAACACTGTAACAACACAGAAAAATCTGGAGCCTCAATAACTGCACTCTCTTCTTCCTCGAGAAAAGAAGCGTGCAGTCTCTCTTCTTCTCCCTACTCTATTTTATCTGTGATAGTTTGAATATGCTTGGCCCAGGGAGTGGCGCTATTAGGGGGACTTGCCTTGTTGGAGTAGGTATGACCATGATGGAAGAAGTGTGTCATTGTGAGTGTGGGCTTTAAGACCCTCATCCTAGCTCCCTGGAAGCCAGTCTTCTGTTTGCCTTAGAAATAAGATATAGACCTCTCAGCAACTTGTGCACCATGCCTTCCTGCATGCTGCCACGTCCCCGCCTTGATGAGAATGGACTGAACCTCTCTGAACCTGTAAGCCAGCCCCAGTTAAATGTCCTCATAAGAGTTGCCTTGGTCATGTGTCTGTTCACAGCAGTGGAACCCTAACTAAGACATTATCTAAAGGTTTGTACCACAAAGTTAGCCAGGAAACCCCACAAAGGCATGCAAATCAGGCTACTCAAGCCTGGGAGATGCATATCTGAAAAGCTACCAAGTATCTGACAGGTGTCACTTCAAAGAACCAATGTGAGCCATTGGCAAGTGTGATGCTGGAGGGTAGTGTGGCCAGGCCAAAGGCGGGTAAAACAGGACAGTGGCCTAAACACAGTGTTGAAGTTTTGCTGCCCACGGATCAAAGTGCAGAAAGTGTGGCTAAACACAGGGTGCAGATGTGGAGTTTCCTGCTCAGAAGATTTGTAGGCTGATGGTGGGCCTGCGTTAGACTAGTGCAGATGTGAGTTCCCTTGATGACCTTCCTCAGTTCCCACATCTTAGCCCAACAGTGAGCATCCTACCATGCGAATGAGGCAACTTGCGTTGAGATTCTCCATGATCTGTGTATCCTGGGTGCACTTCAGGTTGCTTTTTCCCTCTAGCTTGTAGGAATTGTTTCAGCGTATCTGAATGAGCCACTTCAGCACATTAAACCACATGTGAAGTCATTGTTTCCATAGTCTGGCTCCCCAGCTCATGCAGAATGCCCCAGCAAGTGTTTGGTGAATGCAGGCTTTGTGTCTGGGCTTATTCAACCATTGCTAGGTAAGACCTTCCCAGCAATGATTTCTATCACAAATGTGCCCCCCATTCTGAGAATAATACTTGGTGTTTGCTCAACCCTTAATGAATGTAGAAACATATGATCTTGTGATGAGATGGCCGGAACACAACTCAAAAAAGATTCTGTCCTTAAAAGATTGGCTGTGGTAGAGAAAAATTTGGAATCTTTTGGGGGAGAATGGTTAAAATTACAAGGAGATGTTTCTGTTTTTATTTTACGTTTTAGATTAACTGATTAACTTCAGACAGGGTCTTTCACTACAGCTTAGGCTAAACTCATTACTGTAGCTGAAACTGACCTCAAACTCACAGCCATCCTTCTGCCTCAGCCTCCCAAATTTCTGTGAATACATGTGTGAAACACCAATCTCAGTTTAGAGGATGGTGTTTATTCATCTTGAGAAAAAGAAGAGCTGCCAGCAAGGGATACCACGGGATACAGCTGGTCCTTAAAGTGTTTTTCTCTTGATTGGTTCTTTGTAAAAATAACTGAGTCTTAGGCAATTTTTACTATCAAATATCCTGGCATATGGTTTTGGATTTACTCAGATACAAAGGAAAAAAAAAACCAAAAACAAACCTAACCTTGGAATTTGTCAGGAAAAAGAAATTGGATATTGATCCTTTTGGGCCAGAATTATTACTGCTTGTATTGTGGTTTGTATTTTTTCTAGAATAGTACACTGAGTCACTCATTTAAGGTGTCACCATCCTTTTTCTGGAAGTGGCCTAAGAAGAAATGGCTACTCTCCTCATGCAGAAAACCCCACCAAGGATGCAAATCAGGAGGCCCGAGCCTGGGAGATGCATGTCTGAAAAACCACCAACTATCTGACAGGTGTCACTTTAAAACCCTCTGTGAGCCATTGGCCAGCCTGATGCTGGAGGGTAGTGTGGCCAGGCCAGAGGTGCGGCTAAGCAGGACAGTCACCTCCAAACAGTGTTGATCTTTTGCTGCTCAAGTGTCCAAGTGCAGAAAGTGTGGCTGAGCATAGGGTGCGGATGTGGGTTCCCTGCTTGTAGATCCTTAGGCTGATGGAGGGAGGGCCCACAGGCACTTATGGAGCCCAGAGATAGATTAGTGCAGATGTGAGTTCCCTTGGCTATGCTGTGATGTTCATCACTTAAAAGGAGCAAATTATTGCTAAGTTAGAGGAGCCGGTTGCACAGACAAGATACCTCAGATAAAATAAAAGTTATGGCACTGGAATAAATTCCACACAAACTAAGCACCAAGAGGGGTAAACATGAATGAGAATGAATGGATTTCATTCATTTCTACTCACCATTGAAGAGCAAAAGAAGCCACCTCCTGGCAGAGTTCTAAGCCTTAGCTAGTGAAAACACAAGTGCTAATTTGTAGTACAAACCTTTGGATAAGATGGTGCCAGGAAGAGATTGTCTGCACACTTCCTTTCTTGGAGAGGAAGAGTCAGGTAATTGAGGGTTTGGGTCTTTCTGTGATGTTGTAGTGTCTGCCCGTGGTGTCTTTTTCTTAGCATCCTCGGGGCCACAGTAACTGAGGGTACATTTAATGTAACGAGAGAATAGATGCTCTGGCTGGCAAGTGTAGCTGGTAGAACTACTCTTGTTACCAGAGCTCCACACCACATTGCCTGGTACAAAGAACCCTAGTTTTTGTATCTTTGGCTTCTCTTAAGTAGCCATCCTTTTCTTTACACTAGGAAGTTTCACATTCCCTTCTTAATTTTCATATCCATTAAATATCCATTTTAATATCCATTAAAAGACTGTTTTGAGGGGCTCGAGAGATGGCTTAGTGATTAAGAGCACTGACTGTTCTTCCAGAGGAAGAACAACTGTCTGACTCCAGATCTAAGGGATCCAACACTCTCACACAGATATACATGCAGGCAAAGCACCGATGCACATAAAATAAAACAAAAATAAAAATCATTTAAGGAAAAGAGAGGGCTGGAGAGATGGCTCAGTGGTTAAGAGCACTGACTGCTCTGCCAGAGGTCCTGAGTTCAAATCCCAGCAACCACATGGTGGCTCACAACCATCTGTAATGGAATCCGATGCACTCTTCTAGTGTGTGTCTGAACATAGCTGCAGTGCACTCATAGAAAAACAAGAAAAGAGAGAGTGTTTGGGCACTAGCAGTCTGTCCATACTGGGAATGGTGAATGACTAACAGATTGTTAGATCATTATTGCTGTTACTGTGATATCGTGTGTTCGGTTGTGTTTACTCTTGAAACTCAAGGTAGACTTCATGTATGGATTGTGGAGTGGGTGAAGTGCAGTGGTCTAAAAAAGATACAGAATGAAAACGAGTGAGCCCAGACTACATCTGACTACAGTGTTCATTCAGGACCGTGTCATCATCAACAATCCGCCCCACAGATTCACTGGGTCCTAGTGAAGATACAATCAGCACAGAAAACAGGACTGCTTTCCTAGGGCTTGTGCTTCCAGTTTATTAAATTTGACTTGTGTGATCTGCTTCATAATTGAATCTGTTTCTTAGCACTACACTAATATTAGGTTTCCTCGGAGACATTTATAAGTACAGGCTGAGTCAGAGTGCCAACCCTGGTCTTAAGTAGTTTAGCGAAACCTTTAGAAAGGTGGATTTCTTTTTAAGTTATTAAGGATTCCCTGAAGAAGCACATGTGGCCACTGTACAGGGAAGGCTTTCGATATGTCTTAGGCAGGGAGGACACTGCTTTATTTACAGTACTGACTTTGAAGGTACAGGGAGGGGGCAGAAGAAATGTTGGCACTTTCGAGAGTCATTTCAAGTATGCCATTCAAAAGGAGCCTGGATAAGTGTACCTGGGAAAAATCCCGAGCCCGATGCCAGTAATTTCACAGGTTTATGGAACTGTTGAGGAGAGCAGGCATGGGCTGACGTTTCCTATTTATTATTATGGGAAAAAGGACTCTACATTCTTAGTTGTAAACCTCTGAGGACCTGAGAGAAGTGTAGACAGAGCCTTGTTTACAAAGGTTTCTTAGATGATCCTCTTTTTCCTTAAACACCGTCTTCGTCTCCTCCAAACCATACCCAGGGCAGGTGTGCCTTTGGATGGAGAGGCCTCATCTGTGGGAACACACATCTATCGTTACCATCTAGGAATGATGGGCAGATCTGGAGTGGACGCTGGATGACTGCATTTCTAGTCTTCAGGCTCCTCAGGTGGTCATGTATTTCAACAAACGTGGATTCAGCCTACTTCGCTCACTCTATGAGGGGGCAGCTGCCCCAGTTTCTGCCACTTTATTTTTATGGATTCCTTTTTGTTTTTCAAATCTTTTGACAAGGAACCTGCTGATAACTGAGCCCCGGTGCAGCCTTCCCAGAGACCCAGGGACCTGAAAGCTTAGTGTCAGAATGAGTGTCTTCTACAGCTTCAGGTTCTTTGGAGGTGGATCTGACCAAAAGCTGGGAACTGCTTGTGTGTTTCGTTTTGGGATGAAATGACTGAATGGGCAGCCTGAGAGGGTTTTTTTTTTTTTTTTCCTTTTCTTTTCTTTCTTAAAACCTCTGAGATAAAAGCATGGTATGAAGGCTGCTTCTGTAGCTTAAGTGCTCTGGTCTCTCCCACAGCACCCACTGTAGTCTGACCCAGAGTACTGGGGACAGAGAGGGCAGAGTCTCAGCTTGAACACAGCCAGTGTGAGCCATGGGTGTGGTGCTGCGCTAGGGAAACAACGCAAGGGGTGCAACAGGTTGAATCATAAGTCCCTGGGCTCTGCCACACCTGATGTGTGTGTGTGTGTGTGTGTGTAAATGGGACGATAAGAAAGTAGTTGTGTAGTGTGACTTTATGAGGGTAGTTTCTGAAAGCCTACATGTTATCTGGATGTTTCTTCTAGCTTCAGGTTAATATTTTCTTTGGGACTACACAGACAACAGCCTTCCAAACACGCAGTGTCATAGCTGAGTCCAGAAAGAGGAGCCATGAACTCCAGCGTGCGCAGCCAACTCGCAGGACAGTTTTGTATTATAGTTGTGAATAGGAGTAGTTTGTTGTTGTTATTTACTTTTTATTTAAGTTCATTTTTTTGTTGTTGTTTTGTTTTGTTTTTTTTCGAGACAGGGTTTCTCTGTGTAGCCCTGGCTGTCCTGGAACTCACTCTGTACACCAGGCTGGCCTCGAACTTAGAAATCTGCCTGCTTCTGCCTCCCAAGTGCTGGGGTTAAAGGCGTGCGCCACCACTGCCCGTCTATTTAAGCTCATTTGATGGCCAAGTCTGCTGTGCCCCAACACAAGGTTCCTTTGGACCTTTATCTTCCTTAATCAGGATGCTCCCATATGGAGGAATATTAGTAAGCCAGGCTGCGCTGCTGCTCCAGGCGCTGCGTTATAATAAAGCACGACATGCATGCCACACCGCCTCTTTAACGTTTAAAGAAAACAATGCTGGGTGCTTCCAGCTTCTAAGGTTTCAGAAAAGAGACTGAAACCTTGCACCTAACAGGAAGCAAAATGTTTGCACCAGAGAAACCCAGAGAGTATTGTGCTCTCTGTCCAACAAACAAACAAATGGATCCACTCCCACAGCTTTGTGAGAGTGGAGGGAGGCTGGGCCAGCTAGGCTTGCCTTACCACTTTCTGCTGCTCATAGTAGGTCGTGTGGATACTTAGCAGCTTCCTGGAACAAAGCCTATTTCTTCTGGCTGCGTTGCGGGTTATGTAGAAAACCAAACAGATTCTAGCTTTCTGTCGCCCTGGAAAAGACAGGGCAGGTCCTGACTATGAAGCTTGTGCCGAATTTCAAAATGGAGAAAACTGGAGGAAAGAAAAGTGGAGTCACGTTTGTGTAGGACTTCGAATGATATCATTACATAATTTGACTTTTATGTTTATTTTAATTTAAATTTTTAGAAATTTGTAGGGTGCTGGAAATCAAGCCAGGTTCTTGGATATGCTAAGTATCCATTCTACCACTGGCAATATCTCTGAGTGAAAAAAAGAAATAAAAAGGAAGGAACATGACAGGTCTGGGGGTTTGGCACCAGATGAATGAAAAGAAGAAATAAAAAGGAAAGGATATGGCGGTTGCTAGGTATGGTGGAAGAGAGAAGCGTATTATAGACATTTGGGAGAGCATAGCCAGAGGCAGAAACATCTGGGAGAGTCCAGAGCAGACAGGACCCAGAACCATGTGAGCAGGGGAGAGGAAAGGGGGGAGAGAGAGGAGAAGCAGATGCAGCAGCCAAGAGGCCCAAAAGAGAGTAGATGAAAAGGCCAGGTAACCAAAATGGTTGAATTATATAGGGAAGGCAGCTGTGAGAAGGGAAGCCCAGCCCCTGGGCTGGAGAAGTTTAGGGTAGGAGGCAGGGTATGCCAGAAAAGAGGGTCCTTTGACAGGTCAGAACTGAGGGGTACAGTGAGAACCTGGTGGCTAGGTCCACTTTGTTATGTTAATGGGCACCTCAGCCATTTGTCCCAGGTTTGAAAGCTAACAATCCCAGGTCAAGACTTTACATCATTTACCTGTAAGTTTGCGAAGAATTCCACACTGTGATGTATTATATGCCAAATAACTGAGTGTATTAGGCTATATTAGTAATCTCCTCACCCAGAGGCAGCTGTGCACAAATGCGAGTTGGCACTGGAGGCTGAGGAAATACAAAGGAGAGAAGATTAACTGAAGGAAAGGCATGTGTGACTTTTGAGAATAGTTTGCCACCAAGTGGTTCAGTGGTGGGACGTGGTGGCCCATCTCCTGAAGGGTTGGGAGACCTGGGTATGCACCACAGCAGGAAGCCATGAGGAGAGCAGGGCCCAGTTCTGGGAGGACATGGGGTAACACGTGAGATGCTTTGAGTGGGCAAGACAGGCTGGAGCTATCGCAGTTTTCCAGGCTAAAGCAATCACTGCACCCTGGACTAGGCAGGAAGCCAGAATAGAACAAAGCAAGTAAATGCAGTGGCAGAGACACGACAGGCATCTTTGAGGCAACGAATTTCCTCCTGTGTGTCTTTAATTTCTCATAGAAATTGCTCTACTAGGAAGGAGGAGGAGGACCAGGGGAGGAGGTGTTGCCTAGAAATAGAGGCTGGGTTTTCTAGGGTTTATAACACGCTGTCTGCCTATTGCCAGAGACTCTGCTATATTCCATTATTGTTCTCCCTAAAGAAGTGTTGAGAAGATTGGTGTGGGAAGAGTTCCAGCTGCCCCTGCCTACCTTCATCTTCTCGGTGGCTGTTCTCTGATGTGACCTGCTGGGACTTGACTTGTTCGTCTCCTGTTTCCTATCTGCCTGGTTCAATGACCTCCCACTTAGTGGCAGTATTCCTATGGTAGTGACCTCTGAAATGCCCCTCTCTGTCATAGCCCCAGGATTTCCTTTCTGCCTAGCTGCTTTCTCTCATGGAGTCCTTCCTCAGACTCACTGGGATTGATCTCCTGATCTGCATCCTGCAATCTTCTTTGATGTGGTTGGATTGTAGACTCAGCCATTCTGTTGGCCTGTCATGGGTACCTTGATGGGTACCATAGCTTCCCCTCTGAATTTCTCTCTTATATCTCCAGTTCAAATGCAGCCCAGCTATTTACTACTGTCTCTGAATTCACTCTTTAACTGATTTTTTTTTTTACTCCTTATCAACTTTTTAAAAAGATTTATTTATTTATTTATTTATTTATTTATTTATTTATTTAGTGTATGTGAGTACACTTGTAGCTATCCATACAAGAGTGCATCGCATACCATTACAGATGATTGTGAGCCACTGTGTGGGTGCTAGGAATTGAACTCAGGACCTCTGGATGAGTAGCCAGCTCTCTTCACCAATCACTAAGCTGTCACCCCAGCCCTCCTGGACAGCATTTTAAAATCTTTCTGCAGATCCCAGGTTCCCAGGCTGTCACTGCTGCATTCCACACCTGCAGCTTCAAAAGTCTGAGTTTCTTTCCCATCTCCTTCTCAACCTTGGCATGCGTCTTTGTTTCTTTTTTTTCTAGATACAGAGTTACTAGGAGAAGCCATCCAAGCTTTGTTTGTCTATCCCCAGCCCTTAGAGCTGCTATCATCTTTGAAACTCTCAGTGATTGAACTAGGATCCTATGTTCTAAATCTCCCGTCTCCCAAGGCTTCTCTCCTGTGTGAATGGTTTTAGATGCAAGTATCAGAAAACCCAAGAAGTCTGGAAGCTTTCAGGTTCCCCAGTGGTACCATTCATTGTCTGAAGAGGCAAATGTATTATTCCTTCTTTAGTCCCTGTGTGCTGTTCCTCCAAGCAGTGCCTAGAGGCTCACTAGCCAGGGTTGGATCTTAGGAGCTTGCCTGAGCTCATCTGTGGCAAGAGGCATGGGCTTACCTCAGCGGTTTAGAATCCTCCATTTACAGCCTGGGGTTGAAAGTGAACTCAGGCTCCATACAAGCATGTAGCTCTCTAGTATAATGGGAACATACATACATATATACATACACACATATATATGTCTATATACATATATTTCCAGTGACTTTGTGTATAGTGGGAATGATGGCGCCTGTGAGAATGACTGCTAGACTATTGGCAGTGGCTTTCATAGCCCTGCCTCTCCCAAAGCCTTTTGCTCTTTGGTTTGGACAGTGTGTCATTTCCTGAAGTAATTTTGCTCCTCTCTTTCTCTTAAGTCTTGCCTTCCCTGTTGTGTGGCCCTCACTGGCTCTTCTTGTTCTACGCTGACCTTGGTATTCCTAATGATTCCTATGATTTCATCTGATAGTCCTCGTCTCCAGATTCTGAATCTGCCCCTTGCATCCTGCCACCAAACCCACCCCCTTAGTCTTGTGTTTGGCATCTTGCTTAATCAGTTCATTTATGATGACCAATGCTATTGCCCATGTCACATGCTTTCCCTTAAGTATGAGACTTTTTGTTTTCCTCTCTCATTCCTGCATGTTATCTCAAAATATAGATACCTGAGTAACAAACAAACAGCTTATTCAGTTTCTCTTGCAGCTAGGTATTGTCAGGACACCATAGCAAACCTTCCCAACTGGGCAATTTATAAACAACAGAAGTTTATCACTCATCATTTTGGAGGCTGGATACTCCACTATCAAGGTAGTTCAGGTTTGGTGTCTGGTGAAGGCTCTGTGCCTCAGAGATGGTGTCCCCCCTGTCTCAGGACAGACAGCAGGGCAAGACTACATACTGGGACCCTTTAAAATCAGAGTAATCCTGCTCACAGACTAATTACTGCTCAGAGGTCTCACCTAATCCATCACTGTGGTGATTAGGTGTCATCCTGTGAACTCGAGGTTAAGAATGGAGGACACAGGCATTCAGGTCACGGCATCAGCTAAGCTCCGAAGGGCTAAGTCCACCCTTTGAGGGTAGGTGGGTATCTCTGTTAATGTGAGCCAAATACGTCTCCTCACAGCTATTTCTGCTCTGTCGCCTAAGCAGAACATAGTTCTGTAGTTCCCTCTCAACGTTGCTGTCTGAAACCTGTTTCATGGGATATCCTTTGGGGGGGGGGGGACCAAACAAACTATTGAATATCCACAGGTGTGTTCACATTAAGTCGTGTGGCTGTTCGAAGCAGGAGCGACATGTGAAGTGAAGAAAGGTTGTGTTTTCTTAGTGGAACTATCATTTGGTTCCACTACAGACAGTGCCTGCAGGCACCAGGGGTGGGGGTGGGGGGCTGCTGAAGACAGGGTGGTAGGTTAGAGATTCTTGGCAGTTAAGTAGCTGGTGAGAGATGCTTCGGAGCCAGTGGTACTGTGGACCTAGCAGTCAGTCAGCTTCTAGATACGTAGAGTGTCACAAAGGTGTGTGGGTGTGTCATACGTATGATTTGTCTGCTGCTGTATTGTTTGGACACCAAACAGGAAACAATATAAATGTCTGGGAACAAGGTGGATCAATGTGTGTACTCTGTGTACACTTGGAATCCAAGTGTACCAGTATACTTCTGTAGAACAGCTAAGAGGAAACAACCAGAATTACATGTGGCATTATGGGCAAGACTGAAGAGTAATGTACAGAGACATAAGCTGTTGATTGTGTATAGCGTAAAGTCATTAGCTAACGTGAAAATTATTCACAAACGTCTTACGACTGCTGGCCCTACCGAAGGCCTCTCTAATATCCACGAGGTGTGCTCTTAAGAGCTCAACTATTTATCTTCTCTGCCAGTCTTTCCATTTCAACTTGCTTTTCACCTTAGTACCAGTCTGGTTTCCTGCTGCATGTGGGTCAGTACAGGCCGACATCAATGGCAGTCAACGTGTTTGCCAGGGTCATCTTTCTGAGCCTCTGTCACCCTGTCTTCAGCAGCCCTACCCGCCTCCCTGGCAGCCCGGGTTGCCTGTAGGCACTCTCTGTAGCTGGAATAACTGTTCTTCACCTTGCCTTCTTTTGTTCACCTGGCAGAAGCCGGCATAGAAATCTTCAAAGCCCAGAGCCAGGGCTGTTTTTTTGGGTCAGACGTGGATGTTTACATTCTCATGGATGTGCAGAACTTCATTCTCGCTGGAGGTGTAAGAAGGTGGACTGTGCTGCAGCTTGACCTTGTTAAGGGCAGTGTTCTTAGAGCCATCTTAGGGCCTCCAGGCTCTGCCAGATTATTGTGCACTGGTGAGGGCCCTAAAGGTCGCATTGGAGACCATCTTTAGTTCTTCCAGATTGTGAGAGGAATAACCATTCCCAAACAAACTGTTTTCCGAACTCCCTGTCTGGGATCAGGTTGAGGAGGACTTTTCAAACTAATTTTTGAGGAAAACAACAAGTTTCATCACAAAGCCGGCAGAGGTTGGTTGTATCTTAGCGAGCAGTGGACATAGTCATGCTGACGACTCTTCTGCCAGGAGGACTCTCAGAATGAAAGGGGATTGCTTTTAGGAGGCTGTGCTGACCCCATGCAGTGGATTGACCCCAGTTCTGGGTCCAAGCTAGGCAGATACTCACAGCTGCGCTATAGCTTGGTCCCTTCTTTACAGTGTATAGTTTTTGGCAAAGTGTCTTGAGACATTGCCCAGGCCCTCACATCCCTCTGTAGCCCAAGCAGGCTTTGAACATGGGGTCTTCCTGCTCAACCTTCCCCTGGAGCGGGGATGTAGGCCTGGCTACCACACCCTCTCCTCCTTTCCTTTCTTTCTCTCCTGTCTTTCCCCCTCTGCTTTACTGATGCTATTTTTGTTCGTTGCAAGATAAATATCAGAGAATATAAAATAAAATTTACAGAGGAAAATCAAATGTCAATGTTTATAGGGGGCAAGGGCATTCCCAAATACAGTGATGCCTTGCATGAAAAAGAGGTCCAACAAATTTTCCAACAAAACCAAACCTCTATATTATGTTAATCAATAGATGCCGTTCTTTTCAAGTTCAGGCAGAAGGGTAGCTTAATTGTCTAAATTTTATTTTATTTTATTGTAGATATAAGGGAGAGTGCATCTAGAGACAGAGACATCTGGGAGAGTCTGGAGTAAACAAGTGAGGCCGTGTGAGCAGAGGGGAAGTTGTTGCTGACCAAGAAGGGTGGCCCGGGCCAAAAGACTAGCATAACCAAAATGATTGAGTTATACAGGGGCCAGAGAAGCTGGGGGAGGGAAGTTCTGCCCAATAGCTGGGCTGGAGAGTTCAGAGTATGGGGTGGGGTGTGCCAGCCAAGAGGACCCTTTAACAGGTAGAGACTGAGGGATGCTGGGAGAACCAGGCAGCCTGCATCCGCTTTGATATGTTAAGGAGCACTTCAGGCATTTGTTCTGGGTTTGAGACCTAATAGTTATGCATATGTAATTATTTTAAATAAAAAAAATCTCATGTGCCTGTTTTAGTAGTTTAGTGGGTATTATATAGACTGGTGTAAGTGCACCATCGACTGTTAAAAGCCACGGGCAACCCTGGCCCTATTTTTCAAAGAGGTCTTAAGAGAGAACATACTACTGTACGGTCCTTGTGATCTTCCTCCAATGGCTACCGACAATTTTGAAGACCATGTGTTACATGGAATGAAATGAACCCATACAACAGAAGTAAAGTCAGAAAAGTGGGTTTGTTTTTTTTGTTTTGTTTTGTTTTTTTTGTTTTTGTTTTTTTATGGATTTCCTATCTGGTTGTTTCAAAAAAATCTAAGTGTTGAATGATGGGCAAGGAATAGACAACAGATGAGAGCTAACTTAGTTCAACTCACACTACACTCCATTCCACTTCATTTCAAGGGTGACATACACCTAGGAACCATCCACTCAGATGGAAGACTTAGTGTACAGGCTCCATCTAGAAACTGAGGCCTTCTGAACAGTTAGCCAAGCTTCCTTGGTATTGATCTTTGTGATTTCCAACTTAATTTTGAGTCTACTAGGCCCCAGTGGGACTATTGAGCATTTGTCTCCTCCCCAGTGTTTGGGAGCAAAGAGGCATGAATGATTTTAGTAAATGCTGTGTTACCTGAGAGTTGCCTTCTGTCTGGGCACAGCAGGCGCCTTCTTCTCTAGCAGGTGATGAAGGTGTTTTATTTTGTTGACAAGTACTTCACTTCTATTCAACCAAAATTCTGTCTTTGATCCAAGGAATTTGATTGTCTGTCATAAAAGCTTATGACTGAGACACACAAAAGGGTTTTAACAAAACGATTACTGCTTTCCAGACACACAGCAAAGGAGACTTACCTTTGTCAGGAAGATCAGTGCTGAGCATGCTGTGTTTATCTGTGGGATTTTCAAAATAAAAATCTGCTAAGATGATTGGTACAGGTGTCTTTCAAATGAGGTCTGCCCTGCAGTGTGAGATTCAACTTTCATATCAAAACAGCACTCTAGGATGACCTTCTCTCCCACTGCTTCTGATCCTACATTTGGTTCCAGCAGAGAAAATGACTTCCTCATACGTTTCCATTGTAAAACTATCACATACTAGGTCTAACTGGGTGTATGTGTGCCTGTGCATGTGTGTGCGTGCGTGTGTGAGTGTGTGGGTTCTGCAAAACTCAATCACATTCTGTCCTTTTCTTTTTCCAAGCTTTGCCTTCCCCATTTTATCCATGGGCTATTTATAGAAAATAAAGCTGGAATTGTGCCAACGATTCCACAGTTTATTGTTTTAGGGTTTCTATTTATTCTATACATAATACCCACGAAGATCTTCCGTAGGTGTGTGTGTGTGTTTGAGAGAGAGAGAGAGAGACAGAGACAGAGAGACAGAGAGAGAGACAGAGAGAGACAGAGAGAGACAGAGGTGCCATACATGGAACACACACATGGAGGTCAGAGGACAGCTTGTGGACTCCATCTTCTTGCACCTTATGTAGTCCAGGGATCAAATCCAGCTTGCATGGCTTGGTTGGAAGCATCTTGACCTGATGAGTCTTCTCACTGGCCCACAGGGCTTCTGCTGTTGTCGATGTTTGTTGTTGCTGTTGTTTTGTTTTTGTTTTCTCTAAAAAAAAAAACAAAAACAGACAAACAAAAAAAACCTTACAGTGTTATGCTCTAAAAAACTTACAGTGATACGGAGTAACTTGTTTTTCTCTGGAATAGCAGTAGAATGGGAAATATGATCCGTGCTCCAAGCAGTCACACTGTGGGTGAATCTGCTCTGGGAATTAGACTAACCCGTGCCTGCCACTGTCCTTGCTGATGTCTGGGAGTTTTGTTCCTCTCTTCTCCTTCATAGTTATTCATACACAAAGGATAATGTTATACACATACAATTATAAAGTCACTGTGGGACCTATTCAGAGTCCAGCGGGAGGAAAAACATTCCTGGGTAGGTGTATATAGTTGCTTTTGACATTCATGGGTCTGTTGTTTTTGACACCAAGATGGTGAGTGAATTATGAGGCTGAAATGTTTGTTTGACTTTGTCTGAGTTTTTGGTGGTCCTCATGGACTGTAGCTGGGTGTTCCTGTCCTTGTGTTTCCAAGTTTTAACTTTGTGCCTTGAGCCTCCCTCTCGGCTGGGCTGCCCTGTGCGGGCATCTGCTGGCTCGGCCTGTTGTCACTCTGTGAGTCATTGCTGGCCTTATTAAACTATTTTGGGCAGCGGCTTGTCCACTCTCCTCCCGTGAACCGTGAGGCCTGGAGTTGCTGCAGCAGGATCGGTTGGTCACGTGTGGAATTTGAATGTGAAGGGAAGGCAGCTGACTAGAGCCTGGCATCTCACCTCACCACAGTAGGCTGTCTGTCTGCAGGGGCCACTTTGAGTTTGAAATATTTCTTTTGTTTTAAAATGAATGTCAGAAATGCCAGTCTTACGAGGGGTGTCTCAAGTGCCTGACTCTGTCAACTTGTCAGGTTGGGTTGTTACAACAAAATACCAACCATTGCGTCTCTTAAAAAGAACAGAAATGTATTTCTTATTGTTCCAAAGATTAGAAAGCCCAAGATCAAAGTGATAGGCAGAGTGGTGTCTCCTGAGAGCGTGTTTCTTGATTCATAGGTCATACCTTTTAGGGGTGTCTTTGCCAGGTAGAAGGGGCAGGTGGCACTTTGGGGCCCATTTTTTTTCAAGCAGGAGGTATTGATCTCATCCTTAAGAGCTTTGCCTTCCTAACCTAATTGATCCCTTACCCAGCTCCTACTTCCATCAGATTGGTGATAAGATTTTACCTTATGAAAACCAGGGGAGCTAGTCATTGAGACCCCAGCACCCCCTTTCTTCCTTGAATTTTTCTGCACATATTTGTGGTCTTCTCACGTGTTGGTTTTGGCTCACTCTTGAGTGCAAGCCTATCTCAGGTCCACGGCCCATAGTGTGGCCTTGCCAGGAAAGATAGTATAGGACTTCGCGATGAGAAGGTGGCCTGCCTTCAGGTCCCATCGTGGAGGCAATGACAAAAGTCTCCTTAAGCTCAGAGACCGGATGTGGGGACGGTGTGCCCAGTCTCACAGTAGCACTCCAGCCTGAGAAGACACGCTGGAGTTGGTTGATGATACCCACCGACCACGGCTTAGACCTAGACTGCTGGCATTGTTCAGAGGTATTAGAGTTCACCATCTCTGAATACGGGTCAGTCACTGAGACCAACATGCTTGCCTAGTGGCACATCACTGTATGTGGAGGAAAGAGGATCAGACCCTAGGCTTTCTAACTGCCAGGGTTATCATCATTAAACCTTGTAACTCTGCACGCGCTGCTGGCTCAGACTCACCAGCTGAGTTATTCTGGGCTCTTTTTTTTTTTTTTTTTTTTTTTTTTAACTAAGTTTTTACTACATAGGCCAAGCTGGCCTTTGCAATCCACCCACCTCATCACCAGGGCACTGGGGTTGTAGGTGCGCCGCCGCTCCACCTGGTCGATGGGAGTATTCGTTGTTTAGCAGAAGTTACTTTTCTATCGGTTGTTTCACACTTTTCTTCACCTCCCCGCTTTAACACAATGCAGGCAATACATTCATTTCCTACTGGTGCTCTAATGGATCAGTTCTGGAAGTCAGATGCTGAAAACCAGGGGCCAGCAAGACAGTGTCTCTCAGAGGTGCTGATAGGGACCACACTCACTGTTCTCTCCATCTTGGGGAAGCTGCTGCCATTCTTGGCTAATGGTCTCGTGTCACTCCAGCTTTTGTTCCTCTGCTTCTGTGATTACATTGCTAATGTTCACCTTGTTTCCTCATTAAAGGGCCCTCTTGCTTAGGTAGGTCTCAACTGGATCGTCTGGAAGAGTCTTCCCATGGCCAGGGCTTTATCATCACCATGCTTGCCAAGTCCCTTTTGCCGTTTAAGATAGACGTCTGTGGGTCTAGGAATTGGACCCAGACATATTTGGTGCTACTTAGTCTGTAGACTACAGATAGGAACCTGCTTCACAATCCACAATTCTCAAATTCTCCCTATCTCTTTCTATTCTGACTTTTTTTTTTTTTTTTTTCAAATTGAGTCACATTTTGCAGTTTATTCTTGCTCACTTTTCTAGCCAGACACTTTCTTTCTCTAGTGTCCCACAGAGAATGATCCCTTCAGAATAGGCTTGTTCTAGAAATGAGGCTCCGACTGTGCATTCCCAGTGACTACAGACAAGCCAGCTCACCTGACTGTGCAGGGGAGATGGCGAGGGAATGGACTTCTGGGGTCAGTATCTTCCCACAGTTCTTTTTTCTGTCTCTGAACACATACTTCCTGTGAGAATGTTAAGTAATTTTTGGAGCTAAAAAAAAGACATCTCCATATCCAGCCACACTTGAATTTGGCATTTGGACTAGAGGGAAGTTTGTTTTTTTGTTTCCAGATGTTGCTTTTGTTTGAAATATTGTCAGTGAAATCTCACTGGCAAATTTGGCTCATGAACTAGTCCTTCATTTAAACCCAGGGTCTGGAGAGTGGCAGAGTGACATAGGCCTGTAGTCAGCTACAGGGAGAGTGAAACAGGAGGATTGTGCATTTGAGGCTAACCTGGGCAACACAGAGAGATGGCATTTCAGAGTAAATAAACAGACCTGAGTCCTTTAAACCCTAGAGACATCACCAGACCTTCAGGGAACCGACCTAACTTAATGATCACTTTTCTGGAGAGAATGTACTTTGACTGTCATTGGATCTTCAAGAAGTAGTGATCTGAGAAAGGTTAATGATTGGCAGCAGGTAGATTATCTTCCATCTTTCCTTGGGTAAAGGTTCCTGAAAGTATATGCATATTTCTTTTTAGAACATAATCTTTTAGCCAGCAAGGTGAGTTTCCTCATTCATGTGAAATGTACTTCCCACCAAAGCCCACGTCTTTGCCATCAGTGATGAAAGGCTTATTCAGTTTCCGCTGGCGTATTGTGAGCTCTCTCTAGAACAAGATATGGTGAGCCTTTGCTCAGTGAATTCTTAATTTTGGATAGGCAATGTATGATTTGTGTGTTTAGACAGGAATTGAAGATAAAAAAAAAATGTCAAGGTTTTCTCTCCACTATCCCCAAACACCAGATGTTTTAGTTGAATTTTTTTTCTTTAGCACGTACTTCTTTCCAATTTAAAAACAAAAACAAAACAAAAACAAAAACAAAACCCTCAAAAGTGCCCTTATTTCCTTGGGTGTTCTGCTGTGCATCTGTTCCTACCTTTGGCCACCTCTGACCCAGTCCTTCAACTCCTCCTGGTTCTTTGTAAAGAACACATGGCTCCTGCCCTCCTCCTCAGCTCTGCCTGCTCCATTAACCTCCCCTTTCCTTATGGGAACCAAGAGGCAGACCTAACTTCCGGCATTTGCTTAGGTTCTTACCCTGTGAGCTGGTAAGGTTACCTCACCTACAGACAAACACAGCAGCAGAGGTTGAAACCGGGGTCATTCTGTGCAGTTTAAGGCTTCAGAAGGAAAATGTAAATGGCTGGACATGCGTGCTTATGCATTTTGACTGAGAATGTTTTAGAAGTAGATATAATTTGAACTTAAATTCAGATGACCACAACAGAGAGGACATTAATGGTTAGGGGTCAGCAATGCCTCTTGAAGACTCAAGCAGAGGGGGATCAAGTGAAGCTGCTTTTCTTAATGGAGTCTTAGTCCAGGCACATGTATTGGGGGAGTTAGTCTGTCCTTATTGACTAGGAATGGCAACTTTCTCTGAAAACCACAGGCGTCATGCAAAATAATGCTGGCCTATGAAAGGACTTTGACACTCTCAGCAAAACTGATTTATAACAAGAACTTCCGCATTATTTGGTCTAACTTAGCTATTTATTTTATATTTATTTATTGATGAGGGGAGCATGCTTGCGGCAGGGTTTGCTTGTGGAGGTCAGGGGACAACTTAGTTCCCTCATTCAATCATGTGGGCTTTGGAGAATCAGACTCAGGTCATCAGGCTTGGTAGCAGGCACTCTCCCCCAGCTGAGCCATCTAGATGGCTCTTTACTTAATTGTTTATCACTAATAGGAGAAATAAATGAGATGAGACAGTTCGTTTTTCTGACGTCCGAGAGCTCTTTAGTGAGAAAGTTGGTCGCGACATTCAAGCCCCTAGCCCTGACCCATTGTTCATTATACCCAATTTGCCCCGTTCCTTAAGGATTCGGATTTCTTCATGAGGATGAACAAAACATAGTTGATGCTTTAAACTTTTAAATATCATTAATGAAACTCAGGGAGGCTCTCTTACATATTCATCCACAGGACTGACTGAAGGCAGTCATCCCAGGCATTGTCCTGAGTCATGGGAGTGTAAAGGAGAGCAGCCACTTTGGAAAGCACGTTGCAGTCTGTAAAGTTAAACATACCCAGTGGCCTACACATTTGCCCCAGAGAAGGACCTTTATGCAAATGCTCATAGCAGGCTGATGTTGATAATCCAGCCTTTGTTTGTTCATCAGCCTGGATCAGATAAATTGCACTGGTATATCCTGAGCCATGGAAATAAGGAACCACTAGCCTAGGGAATCCGACTGACACTTACTGCAAGCTGGATCCAAGCTGTATACATTGTGCTATCATCCCAGGGCTAAGGAGTCCTAGGACCAGTCACATAATAGCAGTAAGAGGGGACTCGGGTGTGGAGCTGCGGGCTCACCATGGACTGTGAGGGAGGTTTTGAATGAGACATGTTTCCTCTTTGACTGAAGTGGCTTATGTAGGTGGATATATTTGTTACAAACTCATCAAACTGACCCTTAAAAGGAGTGCATTTTAGTATATAGATTATACCTTAATAAAAGTTAGTTTAAAAAGAACAGAGGGCAGGTAAGGCTCTGGAGGGCAAAGCGTTATTGGTCTAAAGCATAAACCATTTTAGTGATCTCATTGACTCATCTCCGGTTTCCTTTGTTGTCACACTGTGGTCCTTCTGTCATTGTCCCTTGCCACTTGTCTGAGGCAGACAGACAGAACTGGGAGCCAGCATGCTGTAAAGACACTGAAAAGTCCACCCATGCACATAAGTTATTTCTATACCCCTAGGATATTTTGCTGACTTATGCAGCAGTTGTAGGAATCACTTTGAGATCCAGTTATTAATTCTTTCCTTACCAATTGTTTTTACTACATACCTGTATATGCAAATAAAATAACACCCAGAAAATGCCAAGTGCTTTTTTTGTTCCCTGGAGGAAGTAGAGAGGGTTTGTAGAAAGAGTAGGTAGAATTTATTGTCATATTCTCTGCCTAAAAAGTCTAAAAATAAGAATGTTGGCGATCACAGTTAGTGTTCTGAGTCATAAAATGTAAATCCCGTAAGCCTGGAGCTTAGGAAAAATGCTATTCAGAAACCTCTAAACTGCATATAAAATATATGTCTGCCTTCTGCCAGCTCCCCTGCCAGCTCCTTGCTTCAGAGCTGTCTCTGAAATGTCTAGGACTCAAGCTGAAGGTATGTGAGTCCCCAAAGGTGGGGCCAAGATGGAGAGAATGGGGCATTGTGTTCCACCCCCCACCCCAGCCCCAAGAGTGCTCCCATGTTCTGTGTGCCTCTTGGAACCCGAGACTCACTGTGGAAAAACTAAGTGAATAATCATGAGTGCCCATATCTACTCTAATCTTTTTTAATCCCTAATTAAGAGAAACCAAAGGTCATGCCCTTTTCCACACTGCTTTGTATGAAGTGATATCTACCTTATCAACACTGCCCTGTGGCTGTAAGGAGCTCCCTGTAGGCTGCATTCATTCTGAAAACCAAGAAGGCCATTGTTAAATGCTTCTAAGTCTAAGAGCACTTGCCATATAAGCATGCTGGCCTGAGTTTGAATCTCCAGTGTCCACATAAAAAATCAGGCTCAGTCTTACACATGTCTGTAACCCTTGTATTGGGGGGTGGGGGTGAGGGGGAAGGGTAAGTTTCAGTGAAAAAGAAAAAACACCTAATAACAAGGGAATAAAGCAGCGATCAATAGCGGAGTGGTCCTAATGTTCTCTTCTGGCGTCTATAGGTAATACATACCTGTACACATACGTGTATACACACAAGATAATTGGCTCCAGTTACTGCAACACAGTGTGTTCTAGGAGCCCACCCACTAGCAGGTTTTGGCTGTCTCCATCACACCTCTACCGAAGGCAGCAAGGGCTCCTTTCGTTTTTCAAGGACCATCTGAGTAAAGCATTGAGCCTCAGGTAAACCATCTTGCCTCAGGAGTTGTGAGGACCAAAGTAGCTGTTCACGTCATCCTTTTCCATGTTTGAGAATGGGTAAAGCAGAGGCCATGGAAGTATGGGAAGCTAGCTGCTCTCCTGACTCCACCAGCATTAAAGCATGAGGAGGAAAGCCGCCTCGGTCATACTGTTTGGAAAACCCATCTCGCTTCCTGTTTTCATTGCTAATACAGACCCATGACTCTGTTTGCTACAGCTAGAAAAAGAAATGGGCGATGAAGTGTGCCAGGCAGAGCAGCAAATGCCAGCTGCATTTTAAGCCCCTAGAAGCTGAGACTGTTCCTGGCAGATGGATTTTCTCCTTGATTTAGTGTGGAAGGAAAGCTGGCCTTGTTTGCGCTCGCTTGTGACCTGCCAGGCCTGCCTACTGGCCATTGAAAGGAAGGTGAATTTTGCCATTGAATGAGAGGGACAGCAAGGTGCTTCGTTCAGTATTGAGGTGTTTATGCTGGAGTTGGGGTGATTCTTCTGTTCAAGAAAAAAACACCAGTCTGCATTATAGCACGGAGACATGTTCCTGAGTGCTCCAAGGATTGGACAATAAGTAACCAAGTCAGGTATTCATATCCATGTCAGCTCAAAACCTGCTGATGCTCGCTGCACGGGCTCCTGGGATGTGTCAAAGGGCTCACAGAGAGGAGTAGCTTACTGCGGCTCAGTGAAGACCATACCAGAAGGATTTCTGTCTCAGTAATGGTTCCTTTACTCCAACACTGTGTGCATGCAATGGGATTTAAAAATAAATTCCAAACCCCTCGTGTGTGTGTGTGTGTGTGTGTGTGTGTGTGTGTGTGTGTGTGTGTGTGTGTGTGTGTGTGTGTGTGTGTGTGTGTGTGTGTGTGTGTGAGACTGTGCCTGCCTGTCTTAGTCAGGGTTTCTATTCCTGCACAAACATCATGACCAAGAAGCAAGTTGGGGAGGAAAGGGTTTATTCAGCTTACATCCACATGGCTGTTTATCACCAGAGGAAGTCAGGACTGGAACTCAAGCAGGTCAGGAAGCAGGAGCTGATGCAGAGGCCATGGAGAGATGTTCCTTGCTGGCTTGCTTGCTTCTCCTGGCTTGCTCAGCCTGCTCTCTTATAGAACCCAAGACTTCCAGCCCAGGGATGGCACTACTCCTTTGATCACTAATTGAGAAAATGCCCCACAGCTGGATCTCATGGAGGCATTTCCCCAACTGAAGCTCACTTCTCTGTGATAACTCCAGCCTGTGTCAAGTTGACACACAAAACTAGCCAGTACACTGCCCATGTGCCACACACAGAAACAGAAGAGGGTACTTATAGTGGGATGAGAAAAGCGAGCAGAGCACACTCATTCCAGGACAGGAGTGTCAGCAGCTCCAGGCCTCCAGAGCTCTAGAGGGTGGGAACGTGTGGCATCTCCTGACAGGGCCTCCTGGCCACAGTCAGGTTGTCCAGTGGCTCCTTTGGGCCTCAGGAGAGCTGATTAGGTTGAAGATACTTGACATTAACAAAACATTTAAAAATGGAATTAGCTCCCCACCAGCAGAGAGTATAGGGGCAGGCCTGGAAGAAATGTTTAACAAATACTGCCCCCGTGACAAGGAGGAGAAGAAGGGCCACTGAGTGACTGCCGTTTCCAGAGTCAGTAGTTCTGCTCAGAAACCCTTCCATCCTGGTGCCACTGAGCTAGGAAAATCCCAACTTCATAACCACAAATACAAAATCATATGGGAATCAAGAGTTCATGATGCAATCCCAGCCCTTGGGAGGTAGAGGCAAGAGGATCACTAGTTCAAGGTCATCTTTGGCTACACTGCAAGCTCAAAGGCCAGCCTGGGCTACATGAGACCCAAGCGTCACTCAGTGGTAGCATGTGTGTTTGGCATGCCTGAGACCCTGGATTCACACTCCAGCACCCCTGCCCCCCATAGAAAGCATGTAAGGGATACATTTTCACAGTTCTTCTCCATTTTATTTTTATATATTTGGACATAAAATATTGAATAGGCCGTTATTAAAAATTGAATATTGAAAATCCAGACAATAAGAAAGGGGAGAAATGAAGTGTAGATTCTTTCCATGTCTTTGGATGTTTGCTTGTGTCCATTTTTCCTGTCCTGTGTTGTGCTAGTTTGCTTTCTGCTACTGTGATAAAACACCATCATCAAATGCATCTTGGGGTGGGGCAGTGTTATTTAGCTTACTCTTGTATGTAGATCATAGTCTTTCAGGGAAGCAGAGGCAGTGCTCGAAGCAGAGACTGCTCATTGGCTCACTCCTCATGGCTTGCCCCCCTTGGCTTGCACATCTTGCTTGTTTATACCCCCCAGGATCACTTGTCCTGGTGAGGCACCACCTACAAATGGCCTGGGCGCTTGCACATCAATCATAAATGTAAAAAAATGCTTCATAGATTTGCCTACAGGCCAATCTGATGGAGACATTTTTTCAGTCGAAATTTTCTCTTCCCAGAGTTTGTGTGTTGAGTTGACAAAAAAAAAAAAAAACAAAAACAAAAAAAAAAACAAAAAAAAAAAACCTAAGCAGCACATGTGTTTTTCATAGTTCCATGCAGTTGAGGCGCTGTGAAGAGGAAATGGGAAAAACAGGGCGGGAGGCAGTTTTATATTGTTAATGTCCTGTTCTCAGCCACAAACATTTATTTTAGAGGCTTCATTATTTGCTGGATGAATTAATGTAGTCTGGTCTTTGTTTAACTTGCTGCTGCCTCTGCTCATGGGATTGTATATACACTCTTTCTTCTATTACAAATATGGAGCCAAAGGTAAGACCATGTTTATAAACTCTTGCTATTGATGGCCCAGCAAGTTTCCCAGATCTTTTGTCAACCTGTCTGCTCCCATCCTTCTCTTCTCTGGGCACTGCCATTTAAAACTGTTTTTCTAAATAGTAACTGAAAGGGGATCAGATATGGGAGGGCTCTTACTGGAATTATTCAGTGACAGCTCAGCTCCCCAGACAAGCAGTGTGAGGGTGTGTGTGTGTGTGTGTGTGTGTGTGTGTGTGTGTTGTCATTGGGTGGCTCATCCCTCCTCTTTTCATCCTGTCCCTCTCAGTGTGCTTCCCTCTCTGCCACTGTCCCTTCCCTACTTTCTCCACACTTGGGATGTAATAACTACCCTGCAGGTTCCAACGGTTATCTAAATCCAGCAATCATCAGAGCCTGACTAGGTCCCCATGTCCAGCTCTCAGAATCTGAGAAAGAAGATCTAGTCACCTCAGGGGCTGCCTGCGTCCTGCGGCCACCTAGACAGTAGAGCTGTGGAGAGAGTGGGCGAGGTTAGGTAGGGAGAGGCTAGGAACTCAGGGAGACGTCTGTCATGGGCACCATGGACTGGGGCAGCTTTGCTCCCGGCCTCACCTGGATCATCAGTCACCTCCACAGTGAATGGGATGCCTCTTGTTTCTAGGCGAGGATGATTTGCTTAGTCCTTCCCATCTCCCATGCTCCACATAAGGCAGGGGTTCCACTTCAGGGTCTCCTCCCTGTTTTTCTCCTTCGGCATTAGCCTAGGGTAAAGTTGGGTTTTAAAATCCATGTGGCCCTGCAGTTCTCCTGGGGTGGGTGGTCTATTATTCCTTCTGCTTCAAGGGTGGCAGAGAAGAGAGTGGTGAATAGAAAACCTTGACCTGGAAACTGAAGCCAGGCTGGGGAATTTGGAACAAATATTAGGGTTGGCAGCGAGGCTATGAGTCAGAAGCAGGTGCTCCACTGAGAGCATGCCAGACTGAGGCCGGGGCAGAGCTGGTGGCTCACTGGATATGAGCAAGTAGGAGATGGAGGAGAGGCTGCCAGGCACTCCCCAACCTTCACTTGGCGTTAGAGAGGACGCATTTTAATTCCTGCATGTTTCTAGAAACAAACTCCAAAGTTCACAGTGTCCCCCGAAAAATGTTATGTTCCCGCCCATCCTGGTTACTTAGGGATTTGATTCCCTGCTCAGGGAATTGATCTCTGGTTGAGAAAATCAGGGCCCCAGGAGGCAGATGAGCTTTAAGGTCACATTGCTGGCCAGGGCGAGCCTCACTTTGGAACAGGAAAGTTTGAAATCTACTGAGTAGCACACCGTGGGCTGTCTTATCGCAGGGGGACTTTGTTGTGTCTGTGGAACTTCTCATAACATATGTAGAGTGTGTACAGATATTGTTTTATCATCAATTTTGGTTGGTTTTAATGTCAGTTTGCCACAAAGTAGAACCACTGACTAGGGAACCTCACCTGGTTGCCTTCATTGATTCTGTAAGCCCCACCCTTCCCATTGTGGGTGGCTCCGACTTGTAGCAGATTAAAAAAGGATTTATCAGAAAGATCACTCCCCCCCTATCTCTGCTAATATCTCCCTCTCTCCTGTGTGCCCTTCTTCTTTCTTGGAATTAACCATTGTTAGGCATTTTGTCACAGGAACGAGAAGAGTAACTAAATTACCCACCAAAAAATAATTTCACCTGGTACTTTAAAAAGAGAACGGTAAAGGTATTGTGCCATATAGCTTATCAGTTAACGCCATGATTTTACTTTCCAGAGACCTGGCTTGTTCTGAGAAGTTATCTCAAAATGACCCAGGATTGCTAACTACAGTTCAAAAGCAGAGAGACACTTAAAAAACTTTATAACGTGAATGTAATATTTTTAATATTAATTTTAAGAGTATAGATTGTTTAAAATTGGATTTTACTTTCCATGACTGAGCAGCGGAGTTGAACCTGAAGGTGTTTTTTCCTCTAGAAGAGGTGTCACCGCCTCACTGTTTGAAGCACATTTCAACAGCTGCTCAGGTCTGCCTTGGCCTGGGCCCATGACCGCAAACCAGCGGACATCTGTGGGAAACTGGGTTATAAATAAATGGTTTCAAACAATTGATTCTCAAAAGTCGGAATTATATGCACTTGCTCTGTTTGTCTTGGGCTTGGACGGAAGATGATGGGACTTCAGAGCTCATTAAGTTGTGTGTTTACCGACCAGTGAAGGGTTGGTCTGTGCGAATCTGTGTAAATAAATGTGTGTGTCTCTTTTAACTTAGGTGTTGGTATTTCTGAGAATTTGAGCTGTAACTCCCCTCACCCCTTTCTTAAATGTTGGATAACATCACTGCTAAAGGTAAAGCAAATGCACCAATCAGAGATCAGCCAGTTGTTTGCAGAGTGGGAGGATCATTTTAACATCCCTTCCTTCTGATCTGGATCTGGGCTCTTAGTCTTTCAGTAAGGGTTTTAATTGCCCCCCCCCCCCCACCATGGCATGCAAATAGGCCTGCGGAGATCTAAGCAGGTGCCCCTCCCCATCCCACACCCCCAAGACAGAAGAAAGTCTTTGACATCATGGAAACCTCAATGGAAACCCCAAGCTTTTTTGTGTGACTATCTAGCTGCTCCTCAGGTCTCAGGATGACTGTTGCCTAGTGACTTGTATGGGCATTCTCCTGTGTTGGAGCTGATTTTACCTCTGACTGTTGCTGTATCGTCCTTGCTTTCAACAGACTCCCAGACAGTATAGATTTATTGGGCTTTGTATGGACTGATGTGAAGTCATAGGCTTCTGCATTGATTTTAAGTTCACTCTTTTTTTTCAGTTAAGCATGCTCTTTCAATGTTGGTAGGATTTTAAAGGACTTTCTTTGAAGCTCCCAAGGGATGTTAACAACATATACTTTTTGCTTTGGGGGTACTGTGAATTATATTGCCATGAATGCTCTTGGATTAGTGGGCATGCTTCCATGTGATTGAGGATGGGTGTAGGAGCAGCATTGCAGAATCGTTTGTCACTCCATCTTCAATAGTTTGATGGGCTGTCAGACTGCTAGCCAAAGAATACAATTCTACGGGAATGTCAGAAAGGTTCCCGTTTTTTCCATATCCTCCACAACACTTATTTCTGTTCAATTCCAAAATATCTAAGTTATAGCCCCTTTACAGGGTGGTTACATATTAAGATATAAGACACTATGTCTTGGTGGTTTTGAGTTATATTCCTTATGGCAATAATACTGAATATCTCTTTGTGTGTCTAGCAGCCATTTTTGTATCTTCTGTAGTTAGCTTAGTTTTTAAAAGTTGCCTTAGTACTGCTGAGTTGTAAACATGGTTTGCATTAATATATTCTGGAAACCAGAACTTTATCAAGCACATGAGCTACAGTTTCCTCATTCTTGGGTTTAGATTCATCTTTCGATGTTATCCTTTGAAAAATTGGCCTCTTTAATTTTGATGAAATCTAATTTCTTCTCTCCCTGTTTGTTGCTCGTCCTCAGGTGTCCTATAGAAGAAAACCTCGCCTCAGCTGTGGTGGTTTGAATGAGAATGGCCCCCATAGGCTCATATGTTTAGATGCTTAGTCATCAGGGAATGGCACTATTGGAAAATATTCAAAGAATTAGGTGTGACCTTGTTAGAGAAGTCTTGTCATTGGGGGTGGGCTTTGAGATTTCAAAAGCCCATGCCAAGCTTAGAGTTGCCCTGTTTATCGATCATAATGTAACCCTCAGAGCCTGCCTGAGTGCCACCATGCTCCCATTCATGATGATAATAAACCAAGCCTGTAACAAGCGCCCAGTTAAGTGCTTTCTTTCATAAGAGTTGCTTTGGCCACAGTGTCTCTTCCCAGCAATAGCGACAAAGACATCATTCAAGGTCAGGAAGTGTCTTACACTTCCAGCTCTTGGTTTTAAGTCTTTGGTCTGTTTTGAATTAATTTTTCATATGATATTATATAAAATTTTAATTTATTTAAATGAATTAAATAATTTAATTTAATTTGAGTTCATCCTTATGCCTGTAGATTTCACATCAGCCAGCTATCACTTGTTGAATTGTCTTGGTATTTTTTTTTGACAAAAATTAATTATCACTGGATATGCACATGTATTCTTTTGCCTCTTGCCATATGTTCCTCTAGGCCATCAAAAAAGCCACCGTCAGATGTGAGCCTCTGCCTTGTACTTCCACAGCTATACATAATAACACACCTCTGTTCTTCATAATAAAGAAATAGCTGGACCACAAACATGATGGCCTGTCCGTCTTGCTGATCTACCTGTGCAGTCTTACATCAATACACAGTGCTGCTTCCTGTAGCTTTATAGTGACTTCAGAATCAGAATTGTGAGTCCTTTCCATTTGGGAAGGATTACTTTTTGATGTGATTGATGCCTGCTCTTCCACGCCACATGCTTTGAGGCTTTCTTGTGTTGCTGTGAGTCATATTGGAAGTGTTACTTTGAAGTGATCCTGAATTCACTTTCTGGTCAGACCTCATTATTCTGTAAAGAGTATAGATTTAGACAGAGTTGGATATATTATAAAAGTTTGACCATTGAGTCCTTAACCTTAAAGTGAAAGTGCAAATCAAAGGATATCCTGGCAACTAAAGATTATATGAGAGCACCTAGCATGGTACCCAGACATGCCAGGCACAAAACATTCATCAGCTACCTCTCCCCTTCTCCTAAGTCAGCCTTTCTTGTATCTTGTTAAGTGGCTCTGAATTCTTACTTAAGAGTCAATCTTTTTCCATGGAGAAGCTGATTTCTCCAAGGTCATTGTAGGGCTCTGTCTTGGGGGAATCTTGAACATGTCCTGGGATGTAGAATCACTTTGTCAACACCTGTCTGGAACTGAATGTATAAGTTACTTCTCTCATTCCTGTCGTGAAATGCCTGACAAAGGTCACCTAAAGAAAGGTGGTTTTATTTCGATTCATGGTTTGAGGGGACAGTCCATCGTGGCAGAGGAGGAATGATGGCAGGAACATGAGGCAGCTCGTGTCAGTCATCACATCTTCAGTCAGGAGGCAGAGAGAGATCCATGATAGCACTCCACTTACATTTCCCTTTTGTTTAGTCTGGGATGAAGAATGGTGCTACCCACCCACAAGGGTAGGTCTTCCCAGCCCAGTTAAATCTCTCTGGAAACACCCAGGTTGGCATGCCCAGGAGTGCGTCTCTGGAAGTGGCCTTAAATCCTGCTGAGCTGACGATCAGGATTGATTAATTATCACAGCAAGCTTGACCTATAGCAAGTGCTCATTCAGTAAATGTTTGTTAAGTGAATCCCAGGTGTTGATCATACTATCTTATTTGCTTGCAGAAATACAATGCTGCATGCTTGCATGTGTTCTAAGTGACCCCTCTATCATTTATATGAATATTCAAGTACAAGGATCTTTCCCACAAGATTTGGTGGGATAATTTTCCATATGACTTACATGTTTAGCCTTCTTAAGCAGCATAACTCTCTGCAAATGATATATTTAGGACATCCAGATTCTTCCTTTTTAAGCCAATTTGAGACAACTAGAAAGGATTGGTTCTCAGTAATAAACTTTAAAATACAAGGGGAAAGGGGAAATAGGGGAGTTGGAGAGGGACAAAAATGTGAGAGAGGATAGGATGCTCAAGGAGGAAGGGGCCACAGGGATGCATGTCCCCATCTTCAAATACAGCTGTAGACTTTATGCAACAGTCATGGGTTTCCTTGATTCTCCATACCAAAGTCTAGACACGAAGCAATGAACAAAGATCACCCTAGAGTTTTTACTGGCTGAGGTGAGCCTGACTCATGACCAAAGAATGGTGCCTGTGCTCACTGAGCCATTACAACCCTCATGGGCAAACCACCTGTCTAAAGAGACCGAGTTGTTTTTTTGGACTCAGGATAATTGCATTCGAAAGCTAGACAGAGCTGTCAGGCTGAAGGCATGTTGAGAAACGGGTGCTGCCTCAAAGTGTGGATTGTGTTATCAAATAGCTCAGGAATGAGTTCCTCCTAGGTAGCAGTTTGGGTTTTGTGTTTATTGTAATTGCAGTTTCTCCGGTAGGTTTCTGCAAGTCTTTAGTGTGCCAAGATGGGTTACACGGTGTTTTCAAGAGGATAGGTAGCCGCATAGCCCCAAAGGGTGCCATTGGGGTCTTGATTACTGACTCAACCCAAAGCCCTTTAGTACTGGTAATTAGCAGGATATCCCCCTTGCCCAAAGCCCATCAGTCTTGGGAGTTAGCAGTTTAAATAATCATGATACAGAGTGAGAACTTTACTTTTGAGTAAGGAGTCAAGGTTCTTGATTTCTCAGCTCTTGTTTTTAGACTGGGTTATTTGTGATAATACGTTTTATTGAAGCTGTGTCTACTGTCTCACTAAGAACTTAAATTAGGATTTGCAACCAAACTGATCCTAACTCTATGTATAGGTACACCGCACTTGTAAAATACTCTAATTTACAGGCTATGAATACTTGATTTTATTTTAATTTTGTTTTGGAGGGTTTTGGGTTTTTTTTGCTTGGTTTTTGTTTGTTTGTTTTGAGACATGGTATCAATCTGTAGCTTAGAGTCTGGTGTTCCCTATATAGCCTAGAATGGCCATGCACTCACAGCAATCCTCCTGTTTCCTCCTCCTGTGTACTGGGATTATGGATATGTGCCAGGACACCAAGATACCAGGACACCAGGACACCTAGTTTTGCTGTTGGTTTTGAGATGTTACGTGGGGAACCTGTTTTGCTTGGTGTCTGACAATTGTCAGTGTGATGATTTTATTTGAAAGTTAGGTTTTTGCAACATTTATCCCAATACCCCTGATGACTACAGGGGACAGAACAACTGGGGGTAGAGTTGGACCTATGAAGAGCAGACTGATGCCTTCTTCTATGGAATAGAATAACATGGACAACACATGGTGTGGGCGGCAGAGAAACTTGGTATGACTGGATGCATCCTGGAGTCCTACCAAAGAGAAAATCATGTCTAGTTCAAGTGTGGGGGCACACAGACTATTCTAAACTTGAGAAGCCCTCTTCTTTCCTCTACTTTACCCACACCCACACACTTCCAGCTTCTCATAGAAGTTATTTGCTTAACTAGATGTGGTGGTTTGAATAAGAATGGCCCCAGTAGATTCATGTGTGCAACTGCTTGGCCCATAGGAAATGGCACTATTAGGTGTGGCCTTGTTGGAGTAGGTGTGGCCTTGTTGGATGAAATGTGTCACTGTGGAGGCAGGCTTTGAGGTCACATATGCTCATAGACACTAGGCCTAGTGTGGCACACAGTCTCCTTCTGCTGCCTGAGGATCAAGATATAGAACTCTCAGCTTCATCTCCAGCACCATGTCTGCCTGCATGCATGCCTTGGCATGATGGACTGGACCTCTGAAACTGTAAGCCTCAATTAAATGTATTCCTTTATAAAAGTTGCTGTAGTCATAGTGTCTCTTCATAGCCGAAGAAACCCTAAGACATACAAAGGCCATTCTTGGTTGTCAACCTGAATATATCTGAAATGAACTACAATCCAGAAATGCTGTCTCACTACTGTGAGACTTACCTGTGGGCATACCTGTGATCCGGAGATCTTGAGGCAGGAAGACAACAGGCCTTTGATCCAGTTCTTAAGGCTGGATGACACACGTTTAATCCGGATCTTGAGTTAGGAAGATACCTTTAATCTGGGTCATAGCTTCTGCTAGAAGCCTCTATAAGGACATGGAAGGTTTCCCTCTTTGCCCACTTGCCCACTTCTTTCCAGCACATCCATTCTGTCACTGGCATTGGTGGCCACTTCAGGATTCCAGCTGAATACAGGAGACCAGCTGAGAGCTTCAGCCTTGTGAGACTAAGCAACTACTAGATTCCTAAACTTTATGCCCACAGCTAGCCATTGTTGTATTAGTTGGACTGTAGCCTGTAAGTCAATCCAATAAATTACCCATACATATATGCATATGGGATATATATATGTAAATTACACACATGCATTCCATAAGTTCTGTGACTTGTGAGGGTCCTGACTAATACAATAGAAAAAAAGTTAGGAGGAGGAAGGAAGTGGGAAGGGATAAGGGAGAGGAGGAAATGGAAATGACAGCAACCAGGCATCTATCTCGGTTGACTAGCTTCCTCACTTCCAGTAAATCTACTAGCTGGTGGGGTGTGTGTCACCACTGTGATATGACAGCTTTGTGGTTGGGATTCCCAGGGCAGGCAGGTGGGGTTCATACTTTCAGTCGGAAGAGTCAACCCCCACTCTGCTTCTTATCAACACTCACCTGAGGTTTCTCAGGCTCAGAAGTGATACTAGGCAGCCCCTCTCCTATCGCATGACCTGTAACTCATCTCTAAGAACTGAGACATAGTCAGAGGGTGAGCAAGTACAGAGACTGTCGGGGCGGCTGAGAACCTGAGACTGGTAAGTAGACGGTGAAGCAAGAGAGAGAGAGCCAAGAGTTTTTGGAGAAGAGGCCACACAACTCCAGAAAATGATTTCTGTTTTAGTTTTACTTCTGTGGTATGTTCTTAAGTTTGAAAGATCAATCAGAAGAAAAAGTTTAAAGGAGAAAGTCAACTATCACCCGGAATCTAAGCTAGAAAATCCTCATGGTGAATATTTATCTTTTCTCTACAGTATGGAGAGATGAACAGAGAAATAGCCCTGTAAAGCTGGGAAAGTTTGTATTCTAAAATGAAACATTTTTTTTATATATATTTAACAAAGGGGAAAGGATGGCTGATATTCTGTGAAGCAATTTTTTATTATTAGACTGCCTTCTCCTGGGTTCAGAAAGGATGGAAGCCACCTAGCTGGTGGGAGGCAGGATGGCCAAGTACTATGGGATAGCGTCCCCGCCATGTTTTCTCCTGGTTTTTTTTTGTTTTTTGTTTTTGCTTTTTTTTTTTTTTTTTTTTTTTATATATTTATTTTTAAATTAATGCTGTTAGAGTTTAATGTCTT
This sequence comes from Montemys delectorum, assembly GCA_019843815.1. Lineage (NCBI taxonomy): Eukaryota > Metazoa > Chordata > Mammalia > Rodentia > Muridae > Montemys > Montemys delectorum. The sequence goes on from JADRCD010217111.1 coordinate 35,475, forward strand.
TCTGATGTCTGTGGCTCTAATTAATGTGCTGCTAACCATTGCCCTTTTAACCATAGCTTATTATTTTAATAATTTGATGTTTGGTGGATTTAACTTTTTGAAACAGTTTTTAGGTGTGTTACTCCCTGAGTTTGTTTGTGAGTTCTTCCTTTTTCAGGACTGTCACTCATGTCTGTGTGTTTCGTATAGAGTGTGGAACCCACAGGCTGCTTGCTGGTCAAGTACTCCATCTTTCAGACACATCAGAAAAGAACTTCAGATCTCAGTACAGATGGTTGTGAGCCACCATGTGGTTGCTGGGAGTTGAACTCTGGACCTCTGGAAGAGCAGTTGGTACTCTTAACCGCTGAGCCATCATTTCTCCAGACCCCCTATGTCTTTATTTTGAAAGACAACTTTTCTACTGTCAAATTGTCTTCTAAAGACAATTTATACTGTTATTTATAGGGTTCCTGTTTTAAATGTTTTTTTTTTTTTTTTTTTTTTTAAGACAGCGTCTCAAGTATTCCAGGTTAGTTTTGATATGTCTTTGTAGCCGAGGGTGACTTTGAACCTCTGATCCTGGTCTTTCTACTTCCTGCAGAGTATTACAGTTGCAGACATGCATCATCATGCCTGGGATGGACTGGAATATGTATGCGGTGGGAGCTAAGCTCTCTACCAACTGAGCTACATCACTAGTCCATTGAATGGGAAGACATTTAAGAATCAGTAGTGGAATATGGATTGAGCAGTGGCTAAAATTGAATTGTAAAGTAGTCATCAATTATGGATAAATCTGAATGTTGTGGAACGGGCTGTTTTCTTGGTGAACGTCTCAGGTATTTGCTTCTTGGAATGATGATGATTCAACGTTGGGCAGCTTTATGAATGTCTAGGACTCTGTGATGGGGGTTCTTGCCAGCTCCTGGCCTTTCCTTCTCTCTATTGTGAAGACTCTTTGCTGGCCAGGGCGAGTGTTTGTAGCCATCTGAAGATAATGGAAAGGAGTAAATAATTTCAGCTACCTACAAATTGGCAGCTGGTAATATTGTTTCAACTGACATTTTTTGACCTTATCATTATTCTAGAAAACAGTCTTTCACCTTGTATCACCAGCTATTGTGTTAATAATGAGCAGTGTTTACAGCGAGCATTCTGTGAACTCCATGCCTCTTTTTTTTTGGGGGGGGGGGGGGGGGGGGTTTTTTTGGGGGGGGGGTTGTTATTGCTACAAATCACTTGCTGCCACATGGAAAACAAGTATCATTTTTTGCCCTTTATTTCATTTTGACTACCCAGTAAAGTAAGAGCAGAGAGCAGATTGCCTGGATGTGAATTAACACTTGAAGATGGAGCTGTCCTAGTTGTCCATGACTCAGCAGTACTCAGCATTGGCTGTGTCAGAGGGAGATGGGTGTAAGTGTGCAGGAGTGTCCTCCTGTTCTCGTTTGTACTAACAAGACAGGGAGAAGGGGTAAGTGACTTAGGCTGCTATGTTCTAAAGTTGTTTGAAATGATTTTATGAAACATACATTTTGCTTATTGCATAGGTAGGTCCCCCCCCCCCCCCCGCCCGTATCCAGTGCTCCAGTGGATGGCCAGCATGTCTCCAGGCTACAGTGTCAGCCCCACTGCTTGGTAGCCCTGATCCGCATGCAGGGCTTCCCCTTCCTTGATCCTTTGGTGTTATCTCTTTTCAGATGAGTGGCTCTCCAGCAAGTTCCTCCTTCCCTTGGTTTCAGTTGTTCCACCCAGGTGGCACTATGAAACTGCTTCCCCTGTGGCCTCATTGGCACCCTCTGCTTTCAGGGCACGTAAAGCCTTCAGGGTATCCTGGGAGGGGGTGGGACTAGATCATTGCAGTACAGGATTTACTTGATCACCCCCAGCTAAGGTCTCCATGTTTACGTGGTTTTACCACAGGCTGGAATGGGCATTTTGACTGTAATTCACAATAGATTTGCTCTTTACGATTATTTAAATACATCCATCACTTAGGACTTCTACTTCAGTTCCTTATTTCCAAGTGGCATTATGTCCTTGCTGGGAAAGACAGAGCTGGATTCCATTTTTGTTGTCCCCTAACTGACTGACCGTGATGTCTTAGGCATTTTCTTTAAGGCTCAGTTGCCAGTTGAGAATGTGCTCACAACCTGGGATAAACTGCTGTGAAGGTATCACCATGTACACGTGAGAGATGCTGAGATCTGGTCAAAAGGCAGACATCTAAGGGACTTGTTTTCCATATCCTCATTGTGCCTACCTAGTCTTGAGTTTCAAGGCCACATTCGTGGTCTGTCAATCCCTATCATCACCTGCTCGCTTTGGTCAGCCAATAGGTCCATGTTCTAGACTGTGTCTGTTTCAGCTAAGGGGCTTGTATTAGGCAAAGGTGAGGCCTGTGGTTGATGGCCAAGGAGCTCTCTTCTGAGTCTACCCTGGACGGCAGGAGTAGGATGCTCCTGGTAGAAGAAGCCTGGTGGTCTGTGGGGAGGAGAGTAGGTGTGGCTGCCCACTTAACTCTGAGCTCTGTGGTCCCGTACTCTCACAATGTCTACTTCCTAGCCTAGAGGCCCAGCAGGGATGCAGGTTAGTTGGTGTTGTGTAACACATATCCCAGACTTTGGCAAAGCTGACTCTCCAAACAACATGTTTTATGTGGGAATCAGTGAGACTTAGAAGTGCAACCATCAACATATGTAAAGGTCAGGGTGGCCTCTGGCATGGCTAGGGAACAAAGGCAAGATCACAAGGTGCTACTATGTGATTGTGAAATGTCCCTCCCAGGCTTCTATATTACAGGTAGTCCCTCGCTGATGCCACCACTTTGTCAAGTTGTGGAACTTTTAGGAGGTGGGGCCTAGCTGAAGTAGGTCAATTGGGCTTGGGCCGTGAGAGTTATAGCTGATCCTGACTTCCTCTTTGCTGCTCCCTGAGCTGAGTCTGAGAAGTGAGCAGGCAGGCAGCCTCAGACTCCCGCCACTATGGACCCGGCCACTTTAGCTTCCGTGCTTTCCCCGCTTCAGTGGGCTGTACTCTCAAACTGTAAGTCAGAATAAGTCCTTCTGTCTTTAAGTTGCTTCTTTTTGGGTGTTTAGCTCAACAATAGGGAAAGTGACACTTCTAGGAGTCTATTAGGAACAGCTGAATCTGAGTATACATATATTTTATATATATATATATATATATA
>JADRCD010217112.1:7958-21158 GCA_019843815.1 Montemys delectorum
CATAAATCAAAATGAATTTGGAACTGAAACCTTCAGTCTCCTTAGTTTGGGTGCATGTTAGAGTTCTGTGTGATTTTTTTTTTCTAGAGCTCAATTTTGCAGACAAAAAAAAAAGTTCAACCAAACTATGTTCTTTTCTTATCCCAATATTTTTCAGATTAATTTTCTAAAAACAACAAAAAAATTGTGAAAGATCCAAGAGTGCTAGGAAAAGACTCATATGAAACGATGACTCGAGGAATGTACGACTCCTCACTCTGTGATGGGCAAAGGCAGGGGCACTGAGTCGGCTTGCTTGACTTGACAGCTGAAGTGCCCATGACACTTCATTTTATCCACATCACTGAAACTGTAAGCTGAAAAGGCAGCACCTGTGATGATGATGGCTAATGTATTTGTAAGAGGAAATGATCCCAAGTTGTGTCTAGAAATGAAAAAGCCATCACAACTTCTTTGTTTGTTTTGTTTTGTTTTGTTTTTCCAGACAGGTTTTCTCTGTGTAGCCCTGGCTGCCCTGGAACTCACTCTGTAGACCAGGCTGGCCTGGAACTCAGAAATCCACCTGCCTCTGCCTCCCAAGTGCTGGGATTAAAGGCATGTGCACCACTGTCCGGCTCCATCATTACTTTTAAAATCTAAATAAATTTTTTTGTTTTGTTTTGTTGAGACAGAGTTTCTCTGTATAGCCCTGGCTGTCCTGGAACTCACTCTGTAGACCAGGCTAGCCTCGAACTCAGAAATCTGCCTGCCTTTACCTCCCAAGTACAGGGATTAAAGGTGTGTGCCACCATTGCCTGGCTAGAATAATTTTTGTTAGGCAGCACCACTGTACCTCTATTAGAGAAGTACATGTAAAATGTTACTATTATTTATTTAATATGCTTTTAATATTTTGTTATCATTTATTTGTGTGTGTGTGTGTGTGTGTGTGTGTGTGTGTGTGTTTTGTCTGTGTCCATGTATGCCAAAGTTCATGTGTGAATGCCAGAGAATAACTTGGGGGAACTGGCTCTCTTTTTTGACCATGTAGGTTCTGGGGATCAAACTCAGGTCATCAAGCTTTGTAGCAGGTGACTTTACCAGTGCCATCTTATGGCCTCATATGCCTTGTTTGTTTGTTTGACACAGGGTCTCATTATGTAGCCTTGGCTGGCCTGAAGCTGGATGCATAGACCAAACTCATAGATCTACCTGCCTGTGCCTTCAGAGTGCTAAGATTAGAGGCATGTGCCACCACACTTGGGCCCTTAAATGATTTTAATACATACTAGAAGTTCTGTGTCATATGAGAGTGTTTTTCTGTAAAGGTATTAAAAATTACTGAACATTCCTTCAGTATGTTAGAAGATTGAATCAACTTCCCTTATCTGACATTTCACTTTTCATAAATTCAACCAATTCTTTTACAGATGTATTATCACCACTTTCTTGATTTGTTTTGTTTTTACTTTATGTGTGTGGGTATTTTTCCTACATAAATGTCTGCGAACAACATATGGTCAGTGCCCATAGTGACAAGAAAGGGATATTGGATCCTCTGGAACTGGAGTTAAAGACAGTTGTTAGCCACCATGTGGTTGCTGGGAATTGAAAGGACCTGGGTCCTCTGAAAGAATAGCCAGTCTCTTAACTGTGGAGCCATATCTCCAGTCCCATCCAAACAGGCAGCCACACATATATTCTTTACTCATTTATATAACAAGAGACTGGTTTTTTTTTCATTAAAGTGAGAGAAGAAAGACTATTGATTATGGACTAGATGAAGAACACTTAATTAGGCTCTTGAGAGATGGTTCAGTGGTTAAGAGTGCTTATTGCTCTTCCCCATGTCAGGCAGTTCATTACTGCCTGCATCCCCAGGTCCGGAAGATCAGACATACTCTTCTAGCCTCAGGGCACTTATAAACACGTGGCACATACTCACATAGACACATACAAATAAAAAACTGAAAAAGGAGAAGGAGGAGGAGGAGGAGGAAGAGGAGGAGGAGGAGAAAGAAGAAGAAGAAGAAGAAGAAGAAGAAGAAGAAGAAGAAGAAGAAGAAGAAGAGGAGGAGGAGGAGGAGGAGGAGGAGGAGGAGGAGGAGGAGGAGGAGGAAGAGGAAGAGGAAGAGGAAGAGGAAGAGGAAGAAGAGGAAGAGGAGGAGGAGGAGGAGGAGGAGGAGGAGGAGGAAGAGGAAGAGGAAGAGGAAGAGGAAGAGGAAGAAGAAGAAGAAGAAGAAGAAGAAGAAGAAGAAGAAGAAGAAGAAGAAGAAGAAGACGACGACGACGACGACAACAACTAGCAAGATGGCTCAACAAGTAGAGTGCTTGCCTTGCAAGTCTGACCACACACAGAAGCAGGTGTCCCTCATCCCTAGAAACAACAACAACAACAACAACAAAAATAATAATAAATATATCTTTTTGAAAGATCCTTAATCTATTTGCTCTATTTAGTGTGTTGGAGACAGGTGTGAAAGAAGGTCTGGCTTTAATGTGTTCTAGGCAACTGTGTCAGGAGAGATGGACTAAAAAAGCAAGCATAAATGGGCTCATCTTACATGCAGGACATTTCTAGAAACAGCAGCTAAAATCGAGCCCCTAAAAGGGACACATCTTTTTGCTTTGGATTTCAGTCTCTTTGGAGTCATGGGAAAATGCCAAAGCATCTGAAAGACAGGAAGATGTGTACTTATAGGGTGGGGGCAGTGGGTTGTGACTGATCTCTTGGAGCCCAGGCTGTCCTCCAACTCACAGTGGAGCTGAGGCTGGCCTTGAACTCTGATCCACCTGCCTTGACCTCCCAGGTATTAGGGTTACAGGTGTGCACCACCATGCCAGGCTTTTATTCTGATCTTAATGAATGGCATCTCCCATTTGGTTGGTATTTGATGATGACCACTAAAAATATTGTCATTCTCCTTTCTTTAGCTAGAATGGGTACTAGGAAAAAGGTTCAAGCGTTTGTCCGCGTCAAGCCTACTGATGACTTTGCTCATGAAATGATCAAATATGGAGAAGACAACAAAGTAAGTGCAGTATGTTTGCCTTTGCTTAGCCAGTCCTTCCTTTTTCACACAGCCACTTAAGGACCAAGACAGAGGGACTGGAGAGAGAGTTCAGTGGGTACAGATGTCAGCCAGCATGCCTGAGGGCCTGAGGACTATCCCCTCCCTCCTCGATCCAAATGGTGGAGGGAGGGAACCAACTCCTAAAAGTTCTTCCAAATTCCATACACATGCTATTGTGTGCACATTTACACACACACACACACAATCACAGTTTTCATCAAAAGGGCTAAGACAGAATTGATAAATATTTATGTAAACTCTAGAGTCAGTCCATCAACTCCAATCTGTGCTGTTAGAGAGGAAGTTCTTGGGATTCTCATTTTTTTTAATGTGTTCATATGGTGGGAGGGGCACAGGCATGTGCTCCAGCACAGGTGGGAAGTCAGAGAGCAACTTGCAGAACTGTAGAGTAGTTTCTCTTCTCTTACCATGTGGGTCCTGAGGAATCAAACTTGGATTGTCCGGCTTAGTTGCAGGCACCTTTCCTCATTGAATCATCTTCCCAGGCCCTCAGGTATTTAAAGGGAATAGTTGAAGAACAAATTTCTTACGTGTTGAAAGTTCTGGTAGTCATAAAAGAACTCAAGGAAAGCCCTCTGTAATGTGTTCTATGGTATGATTTAAACAAACACGGAAGCATAGAGCATGAAATTTGTTGAACAACACTTACTATGGGGTATTCATCTGTTTTAATTTGCTGGAGCTGGGTCTCATGTGACCCAGCTGGCTCTGAACTGGTGTTTAGCACAGGGCAACTATGACCCTTTTGCTTTTAGTTCCCAATGCTGGGATTGTATCTATACAGCACCGAACCTGATGACCCTATCTGTCTCGGCCTGAGTTTTGTTTTTCTATGGACAGCTGTGGCTTGGTTCTTAGATTACAGTGGCCAGTAGAAGATTTCAGTGAAAGCCACATCAAGCTTGGGGAGTAAGCTGGGTATGGTGCTGTAGGACATCTGAACAGTTGGGAGACCAAGAGAAAAATCCAAACACTGAAATTCAAAGCAAGCCATCACATCACAAAAGTGACTTTAAAAAGGCATTGAATCTTACTAGGAAGTGGTTGAAGGTGCATTTGAAATTCTGCTGATCACTAGTAGGTTAGGCATCCTCCATTTACATGAACACAAATGACTAATTGTATCTGAACACTTCAGGGACTTTATGTGACCATTCTACCATAGTTCCCAGTGGCTCACAGCTGAGGAAGTAAGCACTGGCCATAGGGCACAGGATGGAGAGCCTTCACATTTATAGGCACAGACAGGGCCTGCCTGGGCCATTGCTTCCAGTTTCTCTGTTACTTTGCCTAACTCAAGGCTCAGTAGTTAAGAGCACCAAGTGCTCTTCTAAGGACCTGTGCCTAGTACCCAGTACCCACAAGACAGTTCACAACCATATGTAACTCCAGTTCCAGGAGATCTGACACCCTTTTCTGGTCTTTGCAGGTACCAGGCATACATGCACTACATGCACATAATTCATCCAAGTATTCATACATGTAAAAAACCAAAAAAGTAAATTTAAGAACATTTTTTTAAACTTCACATCCTCTGTTTCTAAGTTGGGCCTCACTGATCAGTGATTATTTATTTATTTTATTTATTTGGTACAGTCTCCCTGTGTAGCCCTGGCTGTCCTGGAATGTTCTATGTAGACCAGACTGACCTTGAGCTCACAGAGATCCACCTGCATCTGTCTCCTGAGTGCTATCAGGGATTCTTTTTACAAAGGCTTCCTAAAGATAACTTCAACCCATCTTATTTTGGGGGACATTTCACACATGTTCCCCATACTGTCCTGAAACTCCAGAGCCTCCTGACATAGCTGTCTGGAGCTGGGTTCAGGTGTGTGTCATCCACACCTGCTCTCTCTCTCTCTCTCTCCCTCCTTAGAGCATTGATATTCACTTGAAGAAAGACACCCGGAGAGGAGTTGTCAATAACCAGCAGACAGACTGGTCATTCAAGCTGGACGGAGTTCTTCATGATGCCTCCCAGGACTTGGTTTATGAAACCGTTGCCAAGGATGCAGTTTCTCAAGCCCTTGATGGATACAATGGTAATTTAATTAACTATCACTTTTTCTGGGATTCTGAGGAGCCCTTCTTGGAGGAAGAGGTACAAGAGGTACTCTATCCTGAACAAAACAAAAGAACTTCATTTACTAACATTTTAAACTTATTTGTCATTTTGTGATCTAGTGATAGAATATAGATTTACTTCATGACATTGTAGGCATGGCTTCATGGCTTCATCCAGTCTCTGAGTTGTTATCTTTATTGGATTGTTAGAAGACCCTGGCTTTTTTTATCATTAATTAATTTATTTATTCACTTTACATCCTGATTGAAGCCTCCTCATCCTTCCCCTCCTCCTAGGACTACCCTCACACCCTTTCCCTCATGCCCCCTGCCCTTCTTCTTCCAGAAAAGGAGACATCCCCCATGGTACCAACCCACCCTTGGCATATCAAGTCACAGCAGGACTAAGTGCATTCTTTCCCACTGAGGACAGATGAGGCAGCCCAACTGGGGGAAAGGGATCCAAAGGCAGGCAACAGAGTCAGAGACAGCCCTGCTCCAATTGTTAGGGGACCCACATGAAGTCCAAGCTACACATCTGCCCCATCTGCTCTTTGATTGGTGGTTCAGTCCCTGTGAGCCCCCATGAACCCAGGTTAGTTGACTCTGTAGATCTTCTTGTGATGTCCTTGACCTCTCCAATCCACTCAATCCTTCTCCCAACTCTTCCACAAGACTCCAGAGCTCTGCCTATTGCTTAGCTGTTAGTCTCTGCATCTGTTTCCATCAGCTGCTGGATCAAGCCTCTTAGGTGACAGTTATACTAGGCATCTGTCTGCAAGCATAGCAGAGGATCATTAATAGTGTCAGGGGTTGGCTTTTTCCAATGGAGTGGAAGACTCTGGCATTTCATGGGTCTTATATTGTCAACTATAGGCTTGTTTTAAGTCACTCAAACATTGGCTGTGTGTGTGTGTGTGTGTGTGTGTGTGTGTGTGTGTGTGTGTCCAAATCTCAGTCTCACTATGTAGCCCTGTCTGGCTTAGAACTCACTATGTAGACCAGGCTGGCCTCAAATTCTCATAAACTGCCTGCTTCTGGAGTGCCACCATTGCCTGTTTTTTTTTTTTTGTTTTTGTTTTTGTTTTTGTTTTTGTTTTTAAGATTGAATTTTTGTTTGGCTGGTTGGTGGTTTTGTTTGTTTGTTTCTTTGTTTGTTTTAAGACAGTATTTCACTATGTAGCTCTGGCTGTCCTGGAACTCACAGAGATCAGCCTGCCTCTGCCTTCCAAGTGCTGGGATAAAAGGTGTGTGCCACCACCACCCAGTCCTGCATATGGTTTTTTTTTTTTTTAAAAAGCTTTAAAAGTAGATAGGGCTGGAGAAATGACTCATCGGTTAAGAGCACTAGCTGCTTGCTCTTCCAGAGGACTCAGGTTCAATTCTTAGCACCCATAAGGCAGCTCACAACCATCTATAACTCCACTTCCAAGGGGACCCTCTTCTGGCCAGTTCGGACACCCACCAGGCACTCATATGCCTACAGACACACTTGCAGGCAAAACATCCATACATTTAAACATAACTTTAAAACAGAACAAACCCCAGCACCTTTTGAATGTGACATAGTAGCAAATTCCTATAATCTCAGTGCTTAGAAGCAGAGGCAGAAGGATCAGGAGTTCAAAGTCATCCTCAGCTACCTATCAGTTAGTTAGATGTCAGCCTGAGCTACATGTGGCACTATCTAAACATAAATAACGCTTAAAAAAAATAAAAATAGAGTTGCAGTTTTAAGACTGCCGTCTGGTGGCTGCTGATCAGAACAAGGCTTTTGTTTGTTGGTTAGTTGTTGGTACTGGGTGTCAAACCCAAAGTCTCACAAATATTAAGCACATGTTCTATCACCATGCTACATATACAGCTCCAAAAGTTTTAGACTTCTCTATAGGAAAGCCTGTGAAGGGAGTCAGGCATGGTTGTGTATGCTTGTACATCCAGCACTTGGGAGGTGGAGGCAGGGTGATCAGGAATTGGAGAACAGTTTGGATTATATAGCTAGACTCAGTTTTAGGAAAATACAATGAATCTTGAGTTTCCAAAATTGTAATGTATTCTTCAAGTGACACATAGGTGTGGTGCCCATGGACCCAGTGATGTTTTCACGATTCCCTGAGAGGCTCTGTGGCCCGGAGAGAAACATGGAGGGATTAAGAACTAGGGAACATAGTAGTCTTAGGCACTTGGTGCTACAGAATTAATGATGGGCTCTGAATCCCGGCTGAACTCAGTTCTGGCTCATTAGCAGTGGGCTATCACTAATTGTTTCTGGCGTCAACCCAGATGCTAAATTAGGGCTACTCATCTAAAACTTGCCTCCAATCCGTGGGGAACAAAAGCAAACAGCTGAGTGTAACCTCACCAGGTCTGCCATGTAGAATCTCAGAAGCCATCTTTGGAGATCCTTCATTTCAAGAAGAGGGAGGAATAAGAGCCCCAGGGTGACAGTGGTTTGCATCCCAGAGCCTGATGCTGATGTAAAAAGGTGCATATGAAAGCATTCCCAGGGTAGGCAATCAGACAAAGGTCATGGCCCAGTTGTGGTAGTCCATTTCTGGAAATGCCATGGTACTAACTAGGAGCCTTGACTTCTATAAATAATTCTCTTAGCAAGATATAGGGTCACAGGCTGGCTATTCCAGCACTTGGGGAGTGAATGCAGGTAGACCAGGAGTTCAAGTCATCCTAGGCTACATGTTTCAAACAAATCAACAACAACAGCCCCCCACCGACAGGAATACCCATCTTACTTATGTTTTTCTGGAAATTTGTCTCTGTGGGGTGTCTCTGCTAGTTCTCAGACACTTGCACTTCATGGCCTTGAGAAGGACTGGAGTCTAATGCTCCAGCCCTTCCTATTCTTTTCAAGAAAAGTTGCAGCCACAGTGTTCCCTAGCCCTAGGACCAGGGACCTACATCACCTGGGAACAGGGAGGCAGAGCTGTCTATGGGGGGTCATACATTGATGGTGCATGTTCAGGTTTGACCATTTATGTCCCCGTACCCCTGGGTACTTGCTCTTTTTCAAGATGGAATCCCTGATGTCTTTCGATGTTCCTGGTGACTACTTTCACAACAAGATCCTGGACAGCACGAAGCATGTTGAGGATATGAGGGTTGTCCATGAAGGGATTTTTCTGAATGTCACTCAGTCATATTTTGAAATGTTTGCAGGTACCATCATGTGTTATGGGCAGACCGGAGCTGGCAAGACATACACCATGACCGGGGCAACGGAGAATTACAAGCACCGGGGTATTCTCCCTCGTGCTCTTCAGCAGGTAGAGAATGGGCCTATGGTTGGGATGCCACACAGCTACCCTCTTCTCTGCCATAGGTGCAGCCAACTGTGATTTTTCAGACTGGCCCTGGATGCCAATAAGCCTGTTTCCTTATTTGTGAAGGAGGGAACAGCCATGCTAGTCAGGTTCCTGCTGCTCCCATGGTCTGTGATCCTGTAAGAAAGGATCTAGAGGTCTTTGCTGGTTTAATGAAGAGAACATAACACTTTCAGAACTTCCTTATTGTCCTTCTGTGACTTCTTCCATTCAGTAGCTCCTGGAAGAGCAAAGGCAAGAAGGAGGGTATGGGTGAGCCTTTAGGACTGTCAGCCATGACTCTGGGAAATAAAAGAGAAGATGGGACAGAAGGAACGAGCTAGTCCAGGTTTTGGTTAGAGGCAGGATGCAAACAGCCTTTCTCCCAAAGCGCTGTGCGATTCTCAACCACCCATGCTCCTTTTTCCTGGAGAAATATGCTTGCTATCAAATGTCAAAATGTCACCTTCTCAAGGCTGAGAATGTAACTCATGTGGTAAAGAGCTTGCCTAACAAGCCCTGGGTTTGATCCCCAGCAATGGAAAAATGCATAGAGGCATGTGTTTGTGCTCAAGAAGTGCAGGCAAGAGGATCAGAAGTTCAAGATCACCTTTGCTTACACCAAGAATTCCTGAGCAACCTGGTTATGTGAGACCCTAACCCCAAACTAGCTGGGCATGATGGGGCACACTTGTAATCCCAGTACTTGGGAAGACTGAAGCAAGAAAATGGCAAGTTGGATTAAATAGCCGGGATATATTTTTAATTCCAGCCAGATTGGGACACAGTGTAGAACCTGCCTCAAAAAACAAACAAACAAACAAACAAACAAACAAAAACCAAACCCAACCCAAACCAGTAAAGCCCAAAAGTTGATAATCTTACCCAGTAAACTAACAATAGTAGCTGTTAGCTGGACAGTGGTGGCGCACGCCTTTAATCCCAGCACTTGGGAGGCAGAGGCAGGTGGATTTCTGAGTTCAAGGCCAGCCTGGTCTACAGAGTGAGTTCCAGGACAGCCAGGGCTATACAGAGAAACCGTCTTGGAAAAAAAAAAAAGGAAACAAAAAAAAAGTTCAATGCCTTTCTCCTGCTAGGACAGAGAATCCCCTTTGGCTGAACTGTGCCTGCTGCACATTCCAGGCCAGCCTGGTCTACAGAGTGAGTTCCAGGATAGCCAGGGCTACACAGAGAAACCCTGTCTGGAAAAACAAACAAACAAACAAACAAACAAACAAACGTAGCTGTTGTTGATCATGACCCTGACATCAAGCAGACTGTAATCTCTTTAGGATTACAAGAGTTGTCCTGCGCTCCCTGGTGCTCTCTCCTGAGGGAAAACGTGGACTGACATGAAGTGGTTGGCCCCTACTGCTCTTGATGACTGATCAAATTCCCATGTAGGTGTTTAGGATGATTGAAGAGCGCCCCACGCACGCCATCACCGTCCGTGTTTCCTACCTGGAAATCTACAATGAGAACCTGTTCGATCTCCTATCCACTCTGCCCTACGTGGGACCCTCAGTCACACCAATGACCATCGTGGAAAACCCTCAAGGGATCTTCATTAAAGGCTTGTCAGTGCATCTCACCAGTCAGGAGGAGGATGCCTTCAGTCTCCTCTTTGAGGTGAGATGAGAGGCTCATCCCTCCCTCCCTCTCTCCCTCCCTCCCTCCCTCCTTTTCCCCTCCCCCTTCCTTGCTTTCCTCTTTTCCTTACTTTTTAAATAATTTTTTATTTACCTTGATAATCAGGATGAAAAATTCATATGTGCTTATATAGCAAACTTAGTGTTCGATAAGAAGAACAGAAACTCATAAAGTGTTTTTCATTGAAAAACAACATATTTTAGATCGTGATCGTGTATTCCTTTGTTTCTGTGAGGCTTGTTTGTTTGTGGTTCTAGGGACTGAGCAGAGGACTTCATATGTGCTAGGCAAATCTCTGTCATTGAACTGTATTCCCAGTGCCCTTTGACTTTTTAAAAACATTTTAGTCAGGCATGGTGGTGAATGCCTTTGATCCTGATACTCTAGAGTCAGAAGCAGGTGGATCTCTGTGAGTTCCAGGCCTGCCAGGTATAAGTGAGTTTGTATAAGTGAGTTCCAGGACAGCTAGGGCTACACAGAGAAACATTTCTCAAAAATTCTAAAATTTTAATATTTTCAATCAGGCCCTTTCTTTCTGTGATGTTTTAAATTTCAAAAGATTTAGCCAGGCAGTGGTGGCGCATGCCTTTAATCCCAGCACTTGGGAGGCAGAGGCAGGTGGATTTCTGAATTCAAGGCCAGCCTGGTCTACAGAGTGAGTTCCAGGACAGCCAGGGCTATACAGAGAAACCCTGTCTCGAAAACCACCAAAAAAAATTAAATAAGAACCTGTTTTAAATTTAAAATTTTTATAATTAGAAAATTAAATTCTAAAAGTTAAAAAGCAAAACATTTAAATTTCAATTATATGTATGCTGTGTGTGTGTATGTGTGTGTGTGTGTTTGTGCAAGTGTGTGCAGTACCCACAGAGGCCAGAAGATGGCATCAGATTCTCCGAAGCTGGACTTAGAGATGGTTATAAGCTTCCCAATGTGGAATGCTAGAAACTGAATTTGGGCCCCCTTCAAAATTAGTGCTCACTTTGAGCCATTTCTCCAGCCTCTCCACTGAACTTCATTATTTTCCCAGGGTGAGCCAATTGTAGTGGTGCATTCCCTTGTCTTGAGAGAGATTCTCAATATATTTCCTAGGGTAAGCCAATTGTAATGGTACAATCCTGTTACCCCAGCATTTGGGAAGCTAAAGTAGGAAGGTGGCTGAATTTAAGGCCAGCCTGAACTACATAGTGAGGCTTTATCTCAAAGAAACAAAGATGCCCAGGCTGGCAGTGAAATCACTCTGTAGCCCAGGTAGGCTTTGAATTTGTGACCCTCCTGTCTTTACCTCTTGAATAGCTGGACTTATAGATCTGCACCATCATGCCTGGCCTTACATAGCTGAACTTATTCTTGTGTTCTTTTTCTCTTACCCCTCTTGGTAGTGCTAAGGGTCAAATCCAACCTTGTGCATGTTAGGCAAGTGCTCTACCAGTAGGCTACACTCCCAGTCCCTCTTCTGTCCTCTTTCTGAGTTAACCTTAAGTCACAACTACTTAGTGAATCCAAATGGAAGGACTGCTGCTGTGGTTGGAGATACTCATAATCCCATCTCTTAGCAGGCTGAGGTAGTAAGTCAGTGAGTTCAAGGTCAGCCTTGCCACCTGTAAGAACCCTGTATAAAAACATTTCTTTGTAATTAAACTTAAATATGGAAATTAGTGCTGTGGGAGGGCTCAGTGGGGAAAGGTATTGGCCAGCAAGCCAGATGCCCTGAGTCAGTCTTCAGGATCCACATGGTCATCCTCTGATTTATAAATACACATACACAATACATAAATAGTCATTGTACTGGCTGGTTTTGGGTGTCAACTTGACCCAGGCTGGAGTTATCACAGAGAAGGGAGCTTCAGTTGGGGAAGTGCCTCCATGAGATCCAGCTGTGGGGCATTTTCTCAGTTAGTGATCAAGGGGGGAGGGCCCCTTGTGGGTGGTGCCATCCCTGGGCTGGAAGTCCTGGGTTCTATAAGAGAGCAGGCTGAGCAAGCCAGTAAGGAACATCCCTCCATGGCCTCTGCGTCAGCTCCTGGTTCCTGACCTGCTTGAGTTCCAGTCCTGGCTTCCTCTGGTGATAAACAGCAATGTGGAAGTGTAAGCTGAATAAACCCTTTCCTCCCCAACTTGCTTCTTGGACATAATGTTTGTGCAGGAATAGAAACCCTAACTAAGACAGTCATCAAAGAAAATCAAACCACACTGACAGTTACCAAGGAGAACCAACCCCTTAATCATGTTTTACAAAAGACCTAGCAATTCTATTCCTAGCTGTCTACCCAAGAGAAACTAATGTGTGATGCATATACATATACTCACAAAGATTCCTATGTAAGTGTTCAGAGCAGCATTATTCATAGCCATCAAAGGTTGTCACCGTGATATCTGTTAGCCAGTGAATAGATAAACATCTCTACAGTGGAAAATTAGCAGCGAAAGGAAACAGGTGGGAGAAGCCAGAGAGAATGAGGATGCATTCTATAAAATACATGAACCTTGGAAACATTGTAGCAGTCAGCCTCAGAAGGCCGCTTACTGAAGGAGTTCTGCCATGAAAAATCCAGAATAGCCACACAAAGAACCAGCTGAGTTTTTGCCTGGAAAAGGAGTGAAAAGAGCCTGCACACTGGCCCCAGGGAGCTCTGGGGTGATGTAGCAGCTCTAAAATAGGATTGTGGCTGGGCAGTGGTGGCACACGCCTTTAATCCCAGCACTTGGGAGGCAGAGGCAGGTGGGTTTCTGAGTTTGAGGCCAGCCTGGTCTACAGAGTGAGTTCCAGGACAGCCAGGGCTAAACAGAGAAACCCTGTCTCAAAAACCAACCAACCAAACAAACAAACAAACAAAAAAAAAGGATTGTGATAATGTTGTACCATTCTGTACCTTTACTAGAAATCATTGCATTGCAAAAAATAATAGCAGACAAGTGCCTTTTATGGTATATAAATTATAACAGCCAGGTATGATAGTATTCCCCTATAATCCCAGCACTTAGGAGGCTAAGGCAGGTGAATTTAAGAGTTCATGGCCAATATGTGCTACACAGCAAGATCAAATAAACAAATAAAAATTATAACTAACAAAACTTTTCTTAAAACATCACGT
>JADRCD010217113.1:0-19363 GCA_019843815.1 Montemys delectorum
CTCTCTCTCTCTCTCTCTCTCTCTCTCTCTCTCTCTCCCCCTCCCGCACGCCTTCCCCGCCTCTCGCTCTCCCACCCCCCCCCCCCCTCCTGCGAAATACCGAGTGGATCCGAGGCTAGCTAACCTGTTGGGAGCCTGAACTGCGGCAGCGCCTCAACAGCTAGCAGTTTGCTTTCGCTCCTGGGGCGCGGGTTACCCCCCCATCCTCTCCCCTCCCTCCTTTCGCCCAGCCCCTCACCCCTCCTAAATTACTACATCATTAGCTTTATTGGGGGAGCAGCCAGACGCACCTCTCCATAGAAGGATGACTAGTTGGTGCCCTGCGTTACAACCCCAACTCCATCTCCACCTCATTCTCACCCATCTGCACATCCTCACCCAATCTTGCTTCCTTTTCTTCGCTCCTTCCACCTCCACCTCCATCCTGTGTCAACCTGACTCCCTCAGCAGCCCTCCCACCCGCCGCCGCCAATCCGGAGCACAGATTGGATTGGGAGTGAGGCTGCGAGGCAGTCAGATCCAAAGGTCCTGTGTGTCGAGGTTAGAACTCCTCCCTGCCGTGAGTATGGGGTGGTTATGAAGATCTCCTTCTCCTTCCTGACCCTGCAAGGTTACCAAACAGCTTGGACCTTTGAATCAGATCTCTGGAGTGAGCCGTAAGAACTCCAGCCATACAGATCTCAGGGCCTGGCCCTTTCACCCGCCACGAAAGCTGCTTGAGGGAGGGGGAGAAGTGGCTTCACTCAGCACCAACGCGGAGGAAAAACTCCTAGGCCGACAGTCGGACTAATATTCGTCCTTTAAGAATACATTACCTGAAGTTAGTCGCATGTCATCTTCAATCAAGGAAAGAAAAAACCCTCACATCTAGAAGATTCCCTGAAGCCACTTCCAACAACACTCGAACGTATGCGCTCACACCCTTCTCTGTGCACGCCCCAGTGCCTGCTCTCTCGCGGGTGGGTGAAAATACAGGCTGCCCAGGCCAGAGGAGAGAAGGCGGCGGAGGAATACATCGCTTAGGGTTGTTTAGAAACTTGGGATAACTGTTTTCAATACTCTGCCTCTGCTATCAGGACCTTAGGTCCCTCTAGGGACCCTGAAAAGTGGCTTCGGCCCACGCCCACGGTGCCTAGGGGGGAGACAGTGACCCTAGCTCTGGCTCTCCTACTGGGAGCTTAAAGTTGGGGTGAGGGCTTAAGGAGGGGCGGAGGGGGCTGGCCCTCTAGTTTGCAGTTGTAAGTGCAGCTGCGCCTGGGACGCCAAAAAAACGAGAGTTTCGCCCCCTAACGCTCAGGGTGCTTGGAGGCTCCCTGAGGTTAACTACGGAGCTTCTGCTCTCTCTTGAGCCCCAGGGCAACACAGGATGCGACGGTGGCCAGGATGCCAGCTGACGTCTAAACGCCATAAGACTTCATTTACCTCTCATTTTGGCTGTTTGGAGCTACTGTCTACCAGGGGAGGTTCTAGAAGCTGGTCGTACCCGTCCTGAATCCATCCTGTGAGGTGACAGAGGGTCGCTCCTTCATGATAACGGTTAACATAATACTTACTAGGGTAGAGAAAGGTGTGAGGGGAAAAAAAGGCCTAGGGTATCTAGGACTCTGAAACTTACCAACATTACAGCTCGCCCAGAGTCCAGAACCTCCCTTTGCCCACCTTCTCTCCCCAACACAGATCCTTAAGGTCTCATCCTCATCTGGCATTTACAGAAGGTAAAGTGTGTGAGAATACACTTAGGAAGATTATAGGAACGTTAAATCAGTACGGGAGGAATAAAGACATGTCCAAGGAATGGATCGAATGCGTGGACACACACCTTGTCCAGATTCAGACAAAAGCTACCGTGTCCACATGGAGTGACCCCCAAACATGCACACAGATGTACAGGAAGCCAAGGAGAGTGGGGTCAGCCAGCTCATCTTCCTTCAAGATGCCCAGTGGTCCTGGAGAAAAATCTTCCTTGAATCATCTGTGTGGAAAGTTTCAGGCCGGCCGTGCCCTGAAGAAAGGGTCAAGGAATCATCCACCCCAGAGGCTGACTCTGGGCTCCCTACCTGCTCTGTTGGAGACGCCCAGAAGAGGGCAATGCACGAAAGATTCCTTTTGCTTCTGTTATTTCTTTTGGTTGTTGTCTTTTTCACCCTTTGCCTGGGAAATTGTGATCTGGAATAGGGCTTGAGTAGACAACACAGGCTTCCACGATGACAAGAGATTCTCAATTTCCAATGAGGACATTCAGTTCTAAGGAAGCTTCCAGATATGGGAAAGACCTGTTTTGTTCCCTTTTCTCTTCTGAGATCTGAAAAAATAAACAAACAAACAAACAAAAAACTACAGCCCAGCCCCGTGTACATCAAATAAATCCACAAGGAATATGTTAAATCAAGCTAAGTTATGTATTTAACTCATTTTCTTTTGTGAGATACCGAGAAGTCTTCAACTACTTCTATTCCGGGCAAGGATTGAGGTCCTGGCCTGGCAGAGATTCAACCAACAGGGTTTCCCACAGTGGTTCTGGGGCTAAGCTTCAGGTGTACAGACGTGTTCTCTCGGTCACCTCCTTTACATGTTGAGTCCTGTGGAACAGTCCCAGACAGTGGCTGCCCCAGTTCCTTCTAGAAGAGGCAGGGGCTGCTCAGAGTAAGGCTGCCCCACCTCATTTTCCAATGTGTTCTCTTGAGCTCATTCTCTGAGCCTCTCCCTCTTAAAGTAGTAGGCGTGAGTCTTGGACCATTTCTTTAAAAGAAAAGACTAGGAAAAGGGAGGAAGGAAGTGGGAAAGAGAGCATGTGTTGTGGAGAAGTGACCCCCTTCCCGGAACATTTTCCCGGGGCACATTGCAACAGATGTAACTGTCCACTGAGGAGATGGAGGATGTGAACAGGGAAGAACTCAATTCCTGGACAGTTTAGTGAATTTGTTCTAGATTGTATTTTGAACAATAAACTGTGAAAATCAAATTCGAGCCCACGCAATCTGAATCTTCCTAGGGAGGGCTGGTTCTTTCAGAGCTGTCTTTTTCTCCAGGTCACTTTTCTCTCATCCCCAATGGGAGTCACTTGCTGACGCTCCTCAGGAAGAGGCTGTGACTCACAGAGTGAAGTGAGTACAGACACATCATTCTCAGAACCGAAATGTGCCCTGGTTCCTTCTAGCTAAGACTCAGAACATGAAGAGACTGCTTGCCTTTGAACAACCTCACCTTCTCTAAGAAGAAGTGTCTAGCCTTTCTCACATCAGACCACAGTATTTTAGAACTGGAAATGTTTCCTCAAACTCTAACTTTAAAAAAATGTTTATGGGGGTTTAGCTGGAACACTTGTAACATTCACTTCTTAGGGTAACACCAACCGCTTTCTCATAACCCCAGCCGTTCCACACACTTTACAGGATGTAATGTATTTTCTTTCTTATCCTTGTGCCTTCTGCCCAGGACACAGACCTAGGGCAAAGCTTCCAAGGTCTGTGACCTCTTGATAGCACCTGTAATTGTTCACCTTTTGTTTTTGTGCCTTGAAAATCTCTCATATACATCTATAAATATATGCATGTGCATGTGTGTGCTCCTATCAGGTTAGCCACACTTTCTCAACAACTCTTGAAGACCAAACCATTTCCATTGCCCAGGGCAAAGGGCTAATCGCCTTGTGGGTCTAGAGTTGTCATAGGATAGTACGCGCGTGTGTGTTCGTGCATGCGTGTGTGTGTGTGTGTGTGTGTGTGTGTGTGTGCGTATATGTGTGTGTGTGCGTATATGTGTGTGTGTGTGTGAAATGACTTTCAAGAATAAATTAAAACAATCAGATACCCCTTTAATCCTTCCCTCAACAGCGGCAACGTTCTAGAGATGAGGCCTCACCTTCCAAGGTGCCTTCACTCCCAGAGGGCCCGGGCTCTCTGCCGCAGCCCAACACTGGGCTTGCGCTCAGAGAGGAGGTATTCCGACGGAAAAAATCCCATACATTTTTAACTACAGTGATTACTAAATTAATAGCAGGCACCAAGACAGATGTCAAAACGTCTTGAAAATGTTTATCTGTGAATAATTGAGAAGGTAGTGGGACGCATTATCTGATTGTGTAATGAAATATGTATGAGGAACAGCTGTTTGCAGCAGCCTCTTCCCGTTGCCGCCGCCTTAGCCAGGGTCCTTCTCTCGCAAGCTTTCTTCTACTTTCTTCCACCTGGGAATTTACTCCCCTCTGCCTTGATTGCTCGCACTGCTGTGGCTGCAGTGAACCCCAGAGTCGCCTGGTTCTCTGATGAAGGTTAGCCACGCTGTTTCCTCTAAGCCTTGCTGGATTGGTGTTCCGTAGTGGGACGAGGCTTCGTTGTCTGCTGTTCTGGCCATCGCGCCTTTGGGCCAGGCTGCCCGCTGGGCCTCCATGGACGCCGGAGAGCAGATGATGGAGCGGCGGCGGCGACAGCCGTGGCTCGGAGCCCTCCGAGCACCTGGTGTGCGCTGGCCGAGCTGCGCGGCGGACTCAGAGTAGAGGCCCGGGAGCCCCGCGACTCAGCGGGGTGGGTCTAGGGTCACTGCGGGGTGACCGGGCTGGGGATCGGCCTTTGTTTCCCTCTCTAGCCACATTGCACACTTCCTTCCAGTCCCCAGCCAACCTCCAAGTCCCTATGCCGTGGCCCTGTTTGTTTTTCCAGCCCCGAGCCCTCCACCCAGATGCACAAATAGCCCTCGAGGCTGCGTCAGCCGCCCCAGGCCCAGCTCAGGTCATAGTCGAGCCTACACTTCGCCGCCAGCTCTGGTTCTGCAGGAAGCAGAGGGGACAGGAGGGCTCCGGGGTCTTACTGGAGCCAGAGGGTACAAAGATCATCGGGCAGGGGAGGTGGCCGGAATGGTTTAGGACCTCAGTGGGCTGTGAAGGCCCAAGGTCTGAGCTCAGACGGGCGCACGTGGCTTGAGTGGCGGCTCCTGTGCTTCTGACGTGGCCAAAGAGTGGGGACAACGGAGAGGATGGACAGAAGGACTCCTTCTGAGAGCCCTTCAAGCTAGGGCCTTGAATGCTATGCCAGTTACACATACAAACCCAGTGACACCCCCCCCCCCCCGTAGGTATGCTGTCCCCATCTCCTCATGCGGGGCTCTTTGCAGCGCAATGGGACCGTGTCCCTGGCGCCGCGCTGTCTGTCGCCCCCAGCCAGACTACAAGCCTGCCCGCGGTGTCCACTTGTACAGTCCCCTGGCCCTTGCCTTTCCTATCCTCCGGAACCCAGTGTCTCCTCCCCGGAGCCCCAGAAGGCTCACCTCCCAGCTTCTAGGCGCTCTGGTCCTTACAGAACCACCGCCCCTGACCGCTTGCAGAACGAAGGTCCAGCTTTGTGCTCCGCGGCACCACCGCAACGCCAGGCGTCTTCGCAGGTTCCCCGTCTGCAGTAGAGATGGCTTGGACGTTATTTCTCAAGCATCGCCCATTTTACCTAATCCCTTATGTTTTTATTTTAATCCTACACATTACAGTTAATCTGTAATGATACCGCTTCGGATGAACCTGTTGCATACGAGGCACTGCAATTTGTAACCTTGGAAACTGTTTTAAATAAAGATTATAACAGTGGTGTCAATTGTGTTTATTCCCTGCGCAGGGGGGTGCGTAGAGGTTTCGGCAGCTCCTCGCCCACAAGGACGGAGTTTCCTAAGAAGGGATAGAAGAGTGCAGGCAGAGAGGAGAGGTCCGAGGGGCAAAAGACAGGCCTGAGGACGCTCTGGCGGCTCCAGTCCCAAGGCTTGGTATCTTTGGAATTCTGGGGAGAGTGGAAGGGCTTACAAACTACACATAACTCGGTGAACTTGAGCCACTGTGTATCTCGATTTTGCATTCAGCCGGGCCCTGCACAGCCAGAATGCTGAAGCGGCCAAGGGCAGCGAAAGGGTGTATTTGCAACTCCTGCTTTTTTCTGTTAAACAAACTCGTAGCCGCAGCAGCAACAACAAAAACTACAGTACGAGGAATAAACATAATTCCTTTTATTTATCTATTGCATTTATATCATTAAAATATTTTTGGTTACGTTGTATAGAATAACATCCACTCTGATTATCACCTGCCATATCGGCTGTATTCAGCACAGCAAAATTAACAATTAAGAAAAAAGGCACATCTTATATATTGTATCTGTCAAGATATGTTACAATTTCCATTAACAATAAAACCCTATTCTTGTTGAAGAAGCTATGAAGTATATCTTTCATGAGCTCTTTATTAATAATCACGGTTGTCAAAAAGAATTAGATATGCACAGATTGTAGCTGCAAAGGAAATATTAGATGCACAGAATAAAATGTACAGTGGGATTGAGGCATACCTATTTTTCTTTTTAAAATAATTTTTTTACTGAGATGAAAAAAAAAACCTGAGCTATTAAGCTTACTTAAAAGATGGCTTTGTTGGTTTAATTATACTGTAGTTATTTTATAAATATGTTTCAAAGGAAGCTTGCCATATTGCATGTCAATGAGGGCTGTAAAGAAAAGCTCACAAAAGCTAATGCATACCAAATACCAAATTTTAGTCATTAGCATTCCTATTTATTACAAACTAAAAGAACCTATTAACAGATGAGAATTTGTATTTAGCTAGCATTACAATGTTTGGCCATTAAAATAAAAAGGGCAAAGTATATACATTATTTTTTCCCCTTGGGACTATACATTATGTTTGCCTAGAAGCTCACAGGGAGACTGGGAGATGTTTCTCACTGGGAAAAGGATTCTACAGTGGGAATAGGCCAGAGGGCCCACAACCCCTACTTTTGGTTATGGAGCTTAATGCTATTCATTTGGAAGCTAGAGCAGTTTAGAGCTGAAGCCTAGCACCACGCTGAGAGCTGTGTAGTAACCACAGCCCTTGAGGGGTCTTTTGTCTTTAATTTGTGTCATGAGCATATGCAAATTATTAATTGTTTCTCCTCTGGGCGAGAGAATGCCTAGTGACGGTAATTCTGCTTTTGTTTGGATGTTAAAAATTCCCTTCAGTGCTCCTAGACTTGGGTACTTCTCCCTCGCAGATTTCCTTGGTAGGAAATCCCACTGCTTCTGCTGTACAATAATTTGAGAAATGCTCACATATAGATTTGTGCCATTTCAAAAAAAAAGTTTGTGAGCATACATGGCTGTTCTGCTCTCTGAAGTAAGTGGAGGATATATGTATTTTTAAACAGCTGTCTGAAAAGAGGAAAGTCTTTCCAACCATTTTTTATTTTTAAAAACTTTAAAGATCATTTTCTTTAAATTGAGGCAAAATTTTTAAGTTTGATTGGACAGGAAAACATGCGCATTTTTCAAAACTGAAATGAAATATTCAAAATAATAAGAAGGGGCTATTATGAAGGTTTTTTTGTTTTGTTTTGCTTTTTGTTTTTTTGGGTTTTTTTTTTTTTTTGGTTTTTTGGTGGTTTTTTTGTAAACATGGAATAGTTGTCCAAGCTTTGCTTTTCAAATTCTACAGTTTTCAAGTGAGGTAAATTCTTCTTGGGCACAAAGTCTCCTGCCTCCTTGTTCTATTAAAAAGACTGACAATCTGCATTAAGACACTTCTCTGCAAGGCCCGTAAGAGAAAACAACAGGTACAGAAGGAAGGGGACGCCTAACTGGAAGGGGGAAAGAAAGGAACTTTATCAAAGGCCATTGTTATTATTTGGAAACCTCCTGTAACACTTTGTTTTCAATAGGGAAACCAGTGGTGTGTGCTTGTCGAAGTGGGCATCTGTCCCCTGTGACCACCTGTGCAGAGATAAAAGAAGCTGCAGCTAATTCTTGCCCAAACTTTGCCTACAGAAACAGTGAGAGTTATTCACTGTATTGAGGAAACCTGGCTGCTTTGATGCTGGGAGACCCCAAACCAAATGGGAACTCTTTCATCTCTACCCTATTCTATCTGAGGTCAGCCCTCAAGTCCCTAAGGCAGACTTAGCACAGAGGGTGGAGGACATGGCCTCTGATACCTACAGGAACAGGAAGGCTGCTGACCCTGACAGCAAAGGCCAAGGCGACACAATTGTTTGGGTCATTTTGCCTCCCAGCCCACCCTACACTTCCCGATTTCTCCCCTACTACAGGGTGTGCTCAAATAATCCAGATGGCTATCCATATGCTTTCCCCAGCTGAATTTTCCCATTACACACTGAATGTAAATATAACCCCAGACGAGAAGGCTGTTTCCCATATATCTAAACCCAAACGGCTTAAATCCTGTGTCAAAGAGCTGATTAGGAGAGACCAACTGAGTGATGACTAGATACACTCTTCTCAGGGCCCTGACGTGTGTTTGGGACAGGACATGTACAGTTATTTATTTATTTATTTTATTTTATTTTCTAGCTCTTGTCTCTAGAAATGATGGAATTTGGGTGATACTGACCAATTATGAATATTTTTTCTTTTAGAAATAAACGCTCATTATTTTGAACTCTGAGATATAAACTTACTCTGGCTGTGGTGGCATAGACTTGCTCCTCCACACCTGGAAGGTCAGCAGTCCAGATCAGCTTTGGCTACATAGTAAGTTCAAGGCCAGCCTGGACTGCATGAGACCATGTCTGAAAAAAGAAACATCCAAAGTGGAAAACCGACTAATAGCAGAAAATAGACTAATCCTGGGAAGGTGAGAAACGTACATCGCTCCTGATTTCTCTTTGGAATGTGTTTACACACTATAGTGAGTTTTCGATCCTGAGACAAAAACCACACTGGGACACAGCAAGCACTGCTAGTCAGAAAAGCCTTTTACTTGAGTAAATTAGGTTGCAGACTATACCATGATCCTGCCCTGAGCAGGACATTTCCTCCCTCCTTCTTGCTCTGATCAGGATGTTTCCTCCCTCCTTCCTGCCCTGAGCAGGACATTTCCTGCCTCCTTCCTCTTGGCCATATCTTTTCCACTTGTCTGTCACCTTCACCTTTGCCTTCACCCTCCAGAGACCTCTCTTCCCCTTCCTTTCCCTCCTTCTCCCTCCTCTCCCATCCTTCCCTTTCCCCTAAACAAGCCAAGTTTCTTCTCAAACTAATCATGAAAGTCAACAAGTTGAGAGCAATTCAATTTCACTAATAAACAGATGTCTTTTGAGCTTCTAGGACGGAAGCAAAGGCCCTTCCATGGGAAATGCCTAATTCAGAGGGAGGAGGCCCAGGGTTACAAAAGGCTCTGCAAGAGTGTGAAGTCGGAACCTGCCCAGCCACTCTTACAGGTACCAACCCTGAGTTCATCCAAGGGAAGCATGCTTTCCCAAGAGCCCAGCTCTTCCTGGTTGTGTGATGTGTTCAGTGCCAGAGCACGTGGTCAGAGCATAGAGTGTAACAGTGTGAGGACGGAGTCCATCTGTTACCACATTCAGGGGCAGAGTCCAGGAAGGACTCTATTCCACAGCATTGTTCTGATGCTCAAATAACCGGCTTCAATGTGTGTGAGCACTGAGCATGCATGTATGTGTGTGCGGCAATTATACAAGGCCAGCCAATTCAGGCTACTCTGGGAGTCATGGCACAAAGGAGGAGGTAAGTATTGGATAGCTTTGTGTGTAGGTGTTGAGGGGAGGAAGAAGTCGATAGAGTCTCCTGATTCCCCGAGGAGTTGTCCTGAGAGCATCTTCTGCCCTTCATTTCCTTTCCTTGCAGTGATCTGAGGAGAATCACTAAGCTAAGGAGGGAGGGAGGAACACATGGACCCAAGCAGAATGCTGAAAGAATTTCTAGAAGTTCCAAGCCCAAATCACACATGCTCTAAGTATTGGTCAATCACCAGGAATGAAACAGAGACTTAGGCCACCACTCAAGTCCTGTTTCTGAATGAGGGGCGAAAGTGCTAGACCACAAGCGGCTGCTATGGAAACTACATCATGGAGTCCTGTCTGGTCCCTCCTTCAACCACCTGCTTCATGCTGCACGGAGAGCTAGATTAGAAGGAGCTGGGGTTCTTGGAATCTGCAGAGACAGCATGCTGGGCAGGAAGAACCCAGAACACAGCCAGTCTGTCTGTCCACATACAAAAGACAGGCGCCCACGGGGTTGAGGTCCTATTGAGTCAACCCTGGAGGCCCAGCCCCAATGTCCTCAGACGGTCCCCAACCCTCTGCAGCAGTGTAGACATGCATCAGTGTGGCTGAAAGCCTTCTGTGAGGTTTAACAACTTTCTGGTGTAACTTCTGAGAGGGCTGATTGCTTATTCATGTGGAAGCAAGACGCCCAGTTCATTTTGCCTGTTTTTGCTACTCTTTGTTGTCTTGGGGGAGTGTTATGGTAGCTGCAAATGGCTTCTCAAGTGACATTTGCTGACATTCAGTGAAGTACATTTATCAGCGTTCACGAGCTCACCTCCACACATACAATCCATTTTGTTTTGTTCTTCATGGTAACCTCCTTCCCAACACCCGTGCCCTGAAAATGATGAAGGGCAGGCGGCGGATTTCTCAAGCTGCACTCAAATGTCACTGTGAAAAATCTTTAATGGACTAAGTGTAGCTTTTCACGTTACAACTTGTCAGGTACTGAGAAATTCTAGAGTTTCTCCTTAATCCACAAGTCATTGGAACCACACATCTGCAGGTAGAGACTAATTATAAGCTGTTCCAGTCAGAACTGGGCAAGCAGAGACCAAGGAGAAAACATTCGGTATCAGTTAATTCTTTATTACTATCATTATTATTATTATTATTCTCATTCCATTTTTGCGACTTCGTTTCCTACTCAGAGACTATGCCAGGTATGAGCGATGTGTTACTTTAATTAGTTGAGTGACAGCCCTCAACTAGCTCTCCAGGCAGCTTACAGTCTCTATGCTCTTAGCTTGCTCTGTAACACTTTTCATCTTTTCCTCCAAGATATCTAACTCTGAATTATAATACTGGTCCCTTAGTGTTGGCCATAATGGAGCCATTGAGAGGTACTGAGATGTGTCTCATCTCCTGTCCACCTACTCATCCCTCACAGCGCATGGCCTTTGGAGCCAAGAGACTCACATCACCAATGAGTAAGCCTGCATTTGCCTCCCTTGCCTCACACATGGTTTGAGCCGCGCCACCCTCACCATGGTGGCCTACAGACTCCCACTAAGCCTTGCCTAGGGTTTGCTCGGTTGGTTTTACCCCTTTGAATGAACTCAGCTCAGTAGCTATTCTCCATGAGCAAATTAGCCCACACTCTGCTGGCCACGGCTTCGATGTTCTCTGCCCCTCCTTCTCAGTTCACAGGTAGAAATCTCATCTCTCATGTGTTACTGTTACGATGGCTTTCTGGAATGCTATTGGCTCATTCAGGTGGAATCATTACTATCATCATCGTCATCATCATCATCAACATCGTCATCGTCATCGTCATCATCATCATCATCATCATCGTCATCATCATCATCATCGTATTTTATGTATATGAGTACACTGTAGCTGTCTTCAGACACACCAAAAGATGGCATCGGATCCCATTATGGTTGGTTGTGAGCCACCATTGCTCATAATTGCAGGGAATTGAACTCAGGACCTCTGGAAGAAGAGTCAGTGCTGTTAACTGCTGAGCTATCTCTCCAGCCCCGCAGGTGGAATCTTATGAGTGAGCTTCAGAGAGATATCTTGTCTGTCCTTTCCACAATGTAAATTAGAAAGTAGGATCTCACAAACACTGACGCTGCCGTGCCTGTGACCTTCAAATTCCCTGCTTCTAGAACTGTTCAGAATAAAACTCTGTTCCTTATAAGGTACCCAGTTTTCTTTTTTCTTTTTTTTTTTTTTTTTAGGAGTACACTATAACTGTCTTCAGACACACTCAGAAGAGGGCGTCAGATTCCATTACAGATGGTTGTGAGCCACCATGTGATTGCTGGGAATTGGACTCAGGACCTCTGGAAGAGTAGTCAATGCTCTTAACCACTGAGTCATCTCTCCAGCCCCCCACTTTTCATTTTTATTTATTTTAATTTATTTTATTTTTTGAGAAAGGTTCTCTTGAAAACTAGACTGGCTCCAAACTTGCAATGTAACCCAGGATAGCCTTGAGCTTCCGATTCTCCCACCTTCTACCTCTCTATACTAGAATTACAAGTGTATGCCACCATGCCCAGGTTAGGCAGTGCTAGGACTCAAACCCACGGTGTTGGACATGTTAGGAAGCACCCTACCAACTGAGCGTCTTAGCCCTTAGTTTCTGATATTTTGTTATAGCAGCCCGAATGGACTGAGACATCCCTGTAGTTAGGAGAATTGATTGATTTGTGCATGTCTATATTGTATCCTAATGAATGCACCATAATCAATTAATATTGACTCTGTAGTCAATGTTTAAAGGTCAAAGAGTAGGGGAGAGAGGATTTGAAATACAAGAAAAAGAATGGTATTACTAAAACTATACCCGTCATGGTCGTCAGGCCAGATGCTGGAGACTGGGAGATTTTGTTAAGCTGAATAGCTGCCTCTATCCCCTGCCCCCACTGTCACCTGTAACATCACACTGGGCCTTCTCCCTTACATTTTTCCCTGCCCTCTTTATGTGAATTTCTATCGTCTCTATTCTCAGCCCTTTGGAGCCCTCTAATAAGTACAGAGCTTTGGTCATGTAGAGCCTGAGCGTTAATTGTTTTAACTGTCTAAAATCCACAGACTGGATCACTTTTGTGCTGTTGCTGAGGGAAAAAAAAAGTCAAAAAACAAAACAAAACAAAATAACAAAAAAGCCTTGTTTCTGCTTGTTGGAACCGTTTTCCAGTTTTTTCTGAAATGCAGTTCTCCAGAACTGGACTAAACTGATTTACCCCGGCTCACAGATTAGTTAAATCAAAGGCAGGTATATCCTCAGTGGCCAGGCAGAGTAGGGCAGAATAAATGTGTATACATTTTAAACATCTGTCCCATAAGTGCAGAATGCAGAGAGCTGAGGTTAGTCCCCTGAGGACGAGTTGTATGCCAGACTGCATCAAGAGCAGAAATGTCAGCAGCCATAGCTCTTAAAAGATCAGGACATTACAGAAGAAAAAAATTCGGTTCTTCATATAGTTTCGACAGGGTAGACAATCAAACCAGATTGCCACAGGGGTGGGATCCTACATAAGTTTGGAACCCGTTATATAAAACAAAGTTCAGACTTTTTAAATTTGACGTGTTGAGGATTGAACCCCAGGTTTCACACAAGCCTTGTACTCAGCGGTGGTTTCCTTTCTTTCTTTTTTGGGGGAGTGGTGCAAGCAGGGTCTACCTGGCTGGCCTGAAGTGAGTCTGGCCTGACGACATGACGGGTATAGTTTTAGTAATACCGTTCTTTTTCTCGTATTTCAAATCCTCTCTCCCCTACTCTTTTTATGTAGATCAGACTGGCCTAGAGTTCATAAAGATCCACCTGCCTGCTTTCTGTGTGCTGCTGTTAAAGCATGTGCCACCATGTGGGGCCGAGGAGCCATGTGGCAGGGAAGCTTTCCTGGAACAAGAGTGAGATCTAAGCTTGTCCAAATCCCCAAAATCTCCTCTTAAGACTGGAAGGATGAAGGCTGCTCCTTCCTTGCCTGGCCTCATGTCTCTGCCCATGTAACTTACAACCCCACCTCTGCCACCCTTGAGATGGTCATGTAGCCGGGTGGCTGGGTGACACCCAACAACCATCTGGAATTCCTCTTCATGAAAATAAAGTATTCCCAGGAGCTCAGCCCCAGCCACCCTGAAAGCTTCTACCCACTCCCCAAAAGTTTAAATAGTCTTTGTTCCCGAAGGTTAAATGATGTGCTCAATAAAGCCTGTCTCCTGAGAGGTCTGTTTCTCATAGTGCTCACCCGCTGCCTGAGGTCTCCATCAGTAGCCTGAGGTTTCCATCACCCCAGGCCTGGCCTCTCTTGTCCTGCTTTTCCTCTAAGGTCACTGGTCTGATCCCCTTCAATCAAGCTGTGAAGGGATGGGAAGTGGTGTATTACCATCACATCTGGCACCCAAGGCTAACTTTTAAAGGCATCGGTCTGCTCTATTAAGTGACCTTAAGGTGTATGAGATATACTGTCAAAAGGTAAGCTCTAGGGGTGACAGCACCCTACTGTAACCACTTTAATCTCTTTTTCTTTAACACAGAGAGAAATCTCCATTTCAGAAAACAAGCCAACTAACAATAATAACAACAACACGCAAACAAACAGACAAAAACAAAAAGGCAGGTGATGGCAGATAAAACTTTGATTACGGCTGTGCTTGCCCCAATGATTTCTGCAAAGCTAGTTTAAACAAGCGAGTACCACCACCACTCCCAGATGGATGGAGGAACTGCTGGCCCTCTGTTGATGAGCAAGATGGTTAAGCTGTGTCAGAGATGAGATCTCTGAGATGATGTCTCCTGGTGTGGGCGTGTGTCTGCTGTGTTTGTGTGAGAGTGTGAAGCGTGTGATACTCAGCTGTGCTTGAGGAAGGGCTGGGAGAAGTGTGAGAAGCCTTTTCAGAAAACAGAAAATGTAAGGGTGCCCAGCATTCAGTTTTCCTGCCCGACGAGTCTCCCTCATCTGTAGTTACACTGTGCACGTAAGAATCAATAGAAGGTCACTTTTCAGACTTTTGCATATAGTCTTAGAAGGTCTTCCCTGGATTTAGCTGTTTCAGAGCACAGGCAAGGAGGACATCTGCTGAGGTGACTCTTCGGTGAAGTGCTCTCCTCTGTAGTCCGCACAGTGCTAGGACGCTGGCTGTTGCCTCCAGGCATCTTTCCAGGCCTAAACCGCTCCTTGGAGAGGAGCTGGGTCACACCTCTTCAGTCATGGGCACAAATCCTAGCCTCTTATCTTTCCTTTTTTCTCATCCTTCCTTCTTTCCTTTTTTTTTTTTTCTTTTTTCTTTTGTTGTTGTTGTTGTTGACACAGGATTTCTCTGTATGCAGTTCTGGCTGACCTGAAACTCACTTTGTAAACCAGGCTGGCCTCAAGCTCACAGAGATCCTCCTGCCTCTGCCTCCCTAGTGCCTCCCTAGCTTCTTATGTGCTAGTCTCTCTGCAAAAACTTTCCAAACCTTCCCCTCTGGCATTTACCCACTTCCTAGGCACCTTTCACCTTTGTTGGGCTCCTTGAAGCATCCACTCCACCAGGAATCCCTTTTTCCACAGCCAGCAACATCATTTCTCTCTACCCAGTGCTTGCCAGTACTCCGCAGCCTCTGTGCTACCAGGTAGCAAGTTCCTTGTGGTCAGAGCCCTGGCTCAGCTATAGTTGTACAGTAAGCTCGCCATTCTGTTTACAGGGCAGGGCAACAGTAGCCAGGTCACGACAGGGAAGCAGACAACAGGGCCTTGAGCACAGATAAAGGGATTCTTTGTTAGTATGCCTCTCTCTGCTCCCAGTCCTGGGAACAGCATCCAGCTGTGTGCCACACATCTTGAGAGGAGACTGAAGAAGGATGCAGACAGCTGCTCAGGAATAATGGGGACAAGAAGACATCCAGAGCTCAGGTATAATGGGGTGACAAGTGACCCAGAGCTCAAGTATAATATGGTGACAAGCAGTGTAGCCTGAATCTATTCCCCCAAATGTCAAGCCCTTTCTGATCATCCTCCTGTCTTCTCTGCTCCAGAAAACTTTTTTCTTCCTCTACACCCCCACCCCCCAATTTCTCCCATGGAGAAATGCTCCAAATCTGTTGTCAATCAAGTAGGATCTCACATACTTTTTAGCTTAACTCTTTCCTGAAGTTCTGTTCTCAAAACTCATGCTCACTTTACTGTGCCCTTTGGTTTTACGCTCTCTTTAGCCTCTCAGTTGTGCTCCTCTGTTCCATTTGTGAAGTTCCACTGTAACGGAGTTGCTGTAACAAACCTTGCTTAGACCACTAAGAGGTTATACACTCTGGTTCATGGCCAACTGTGAAGACTACCCAGAGTTATGAACTCTCTTTCTGGGGTACAGCCATGACATCCACTTCCATAGACTTGTGGCTGCTTTCTGGCTACCATGGCAGGCTGAGTAAGGTCTAAACTATTTGCTATGTGGCCCTGTCCTGAGAGACTTTAATCCTGTTTTAGATTAGAGAGGGTGTGTGTACTGTGGCTGTGAAGGAGCTAGCTGGTGGGGCCAGGCTGGACACTACAAGAGCAAATGCCATGAGAAGGAAATAGGCAAAATGATTCAGAGGCCAATTGGGGTGACTTTTATTGCGTATTCTTTCAAGTCAGAGGATAAAATCTGGGGCTGTGAAGATGAAAGCGAGAGTGCTTTACCATTGAGTTTCCAGGAAGGAGCTTTGAGAAGAGGAAGAAGCCTGGTCCTCCCTTCCTAGTAGGCAGCAAGGCAGAGCGGAGTAACAGGGAGGGACAGGCAGCGAGCTCCACCTGCGCTGATTGGCTCATCCCGAGAGTAGGCGGGCTCATTCCTGTGGCTAAGCATTGCTCTTTCCTATCCATGTCCAGCTTGCTTTCATTAAACAACCTAACGAACCACGACAACAGATAGCCTGTATGGACCTGACGGAGTCCTCTACGAAATGGAATCTCACCTACCAGCTTCCCCTGACCATAAACGGACCCAAAGAACTTAGGATGCTGTCCACATCACAGTGGGATCACTGTGGGATCACAGTCCATATCACCCCAACTCCTGCAGTAAGGTCTTGATCTCAAGGACAGGTGAGCTGACCTTTGGTCCATCTCTGAACACAGAATCTGTCCTGCCCTAAGACCTCTGAGCAGGCCGTTCTGCCTTGAATGCTCGTCCCTCACGTCTCCTTAACTGGCTCCTGCTCATCAAGAGCACCATCCTCTGAACTTCTGGCCTGGAGCCTAACTCGGTCCCCGGAGTCACTCCCTGTCACTCTGATGTCACACTGTCTGCACAGATCTTTTCGCCCTTTGAAGCACAGCCTGTTGACATGCTTCCACCCACCCTATCCCCCAGGCTATCCTGTAAGTCCACAGGAGCAGAGACACCAATACCACTGCCTTCTCCTAGGACACTGCCTTGCTCCTTGTTGGTGAGTGGCAATCATTTATTAGTAACACAAGCCTTTGCATTAGAACTCTAACTCCAGAACCGAGGAAGTGAGACTATCTGCTAGGCTGGCTGGAAGCCTTTGCAGATCTCCATGGGGAAGCCTGAGGAAGCACCTTAAAAGCACTGATGTATAGGTATAACTTGTTTATGTCAAAATCCGCTGGTGTGGGTGGGTCTGGACAGTGCTGAACATGCACACAGGCGATCTGTTACATCCAGCAGTGGTTGGCAAAGGGCTGGCATTCAGAAAATTCTGGGCTTAATTGTTTTACAGAAAGCATTAAACATCCTCTGTGGTACCAAGCTCTAAAAGGGACTCGGGGAACATCGTGGTTTGCAAGAAAGAAAAACCAGGCCAACAGCATCATTAGAAGCCAGACTCTATGTGGGCCAGGTGGCCTATGCTAGCACTCAGGAGGCAGACACAGACTGCATGGTGAGTTTAAGGCCAGCCTGAGCTCTGTAGTGAGACTCTGTCTCAAAAATCTGAGGACTGGCTCGGGGTACTGGTGTAACACATACAAATCCTGGGGTTGATTCCCCTACTCCTCAGGTGAGAATTTAAAAAATGAGATTAAAAATACAAGAAACCCACCAGGGAGTACATGGCAAAAGGAGCAGTTGCCCTAAGAAGGTCTGAGATGGGCTGGAAAGGTGGCTCAGTAGTTAGGAGTACTGGCTTCCCTTCTAAAGGACCCAGGTTCAATTCTCAGCATCCACCTGACAGCTTCGACCCATGAGATCCCCTGACCTCCAGGGACACCAGGCACACATACAGTGCACTTATGTACACGCAGGCAAAACAGATAAAACAAATACATAGATTAAAAAGAAAGACAACTTGGAACCAGGAACAGAGGTGCCCCTCCCCCTGACCGCCCGCATGTCTCTTCTCTCGTCCCTATCTCCTGTGCACATGGAAGAAATGCATACTAAGTACTTCCCTAGGTCAGGAAGCCAGAAGACGCCCATTCTCTTTCTCTAGGTTCCTCTGGGCTGATACTTTAGTTTGTAAAATAGGAGACCTGCTCCAAACTCCTTGGCCTAGTGGGTCACAGCTTTAGGTCTCATGTGGGTACTTGTGGGTTAATCTACTGCAAATCATGAATTATGAGTCAACACTACTGTATGAAATCCTCAGCTTAAAGGCACAAGAGGTCCCTTTCAAGTTTCTTTAATGGGGCAGGTCCCAGAGCATGGGATAACTAGGGAGGCAGGGCCCAAAGCAGCTCAGGAGGATGTGTTGAACACTGGAGCATTGGCTGCGGGCTCTGTAGCAGGCAGATAGCTAGGAAGGACATGGACAGCTCTGACATGAAGCTATGAACCTGGGGTTGGAGGAACATAAACTTCCAACTGGCTGAGCTACAGCAGTTGTTGGTACTTGTAGTTGCCCAGTTCATAGAAGAATTTAGCAGAATTTGATACCTAAGAACTTCTCTGGAGAGAGTCTCTTGTTTGTTTGAAAACTGTGGGCACCACTTGCTCTTCTCTTCTTTCTATTGTTGTAATGGTGAGTGAGCACGATTGTAGGGAGGAAGCCAAGGAGACAGGATTCAGGTCTAGGTAGCAGGGATCCATAGGTATGCAGTAGAACTAGCCTCCCACCCAACCCCACATGCTGACCCACTGTCTTAGTTAGGGTTTTACTGCTGTGAACAGACACCATGACCAAGGCAACTCTTCTAAAGGAAAACATTTCACTGGGGCTGGCTTATCGGTTCAAGTCCATTATCATTAAGGTGGGAGCATGGCAATGTCCAGGCAGGTATGGCATGGGAGGAGCTGATAGTTCTACATCTGGATCTGAAGGCTGCTAGAACACTGTCTCACAGGCAGCTAGGAGGAGGATCTCAAAGCCCACCCCTATAGTGACACACTTCCTCCAACAAGGCCACACCTCCTAATAGTACCACTCCCTGGGCCAAGCATATAGAAACCACCAAACCCACCTTTCTAGCAATTTCTCCTCAAATTTCTCTTTTCCTTATAAATCAGAACTTAGCTCCCTTCTTCCCATCTACTTCCTGACCTAAGGTTGCAGGTTAAATAAGAGCTGAGGACCTGAAAGCAACAGAAACAAAACTTCGTGGAGTTGGGACTTGGTCAAGCAACTGGTCTAGGAACAAGGAAGGGGCTGCCATCTTCCTAAGGGTCAGGCATTAGCACTGAGGATAGGTGAGTCCCAGTTGTGTTCTTACTCACCAGCCAGAAACCCCTATATCCATCCATCTATTTATCCATCCATCCACCCACCCATCCACCCACTACCCATCCATCCATCCATTCATCCATCCACCCACCCACCCATCCATCCATCCACGCATCAACTCATCCATCCACCTATCCAACCATCTATCCATCTACCCACCCATCCACCCATCCATCCACCCATCCACCCATCCATCCATCCATCCATCCATCCA
>JADRCD010217113.1:25950-59642 GCA_019843815.1 Montemys delectorum
GTGGTGCATACAATCTCAAATAGACACACACACACACACACACACACACCTGCCTTCAAACAGACTCCTACACAAATGTGGTGCATACAATTTCCAAAAGACGCACACGCACACACACACACACACACCTGCCTTCAAACAGATTCCTGCACAAATGTGGTGCATACAATCTCAAACACACACACACACACATACACACACCTGCCTTCAAACAGACTCCTGCACAAATGTGGTACATACAATCTCAAACAGACATGCACACATACACACACACACACACACACACACACACACACACACACACACATACACACACACACATCTAAAGCCTAGATACCTTTGGAGCTACTTTAAACTCAATAGCTAGGGCTGGCTCTATGAGGGATGTGATACCTGTGTAGTCCAAGAATTGTCGAAAGTGGCTGTAGTTCCTCTCTACATTTCAACATTTGAACACAAATCAATCATGCCCCTCAGCTAATAATCATTACTGTTACCCAGTACAAGAAATTGTTTGTTCTTATTCCTTATATCCAGGCCACAAGAAGTGTGCAAGGAATCATTCCTTTAGACGTCAGAGTTCAAGATGCCTAATTATTACATCTTGACAAGAAACACCTCTGCTTGCTGCAGGCCCTGGCTCCGGAGTTGGAGCCATTTTTGGGCCTTTATCTGCTTCAGCAAGCACTTGGGCTCTGGATTTTCCTACCCAGTCAATCTACCTAGCAGGGATTTAGCTCACTGCCAAAAGGAGAGCGTCCTCTCAGATCCCAGGAGATCTGCCCCTCTGTGCTGAGTGGAATGTGCTGGGTTGGCTGCATGCAGAGGCCTGTGGTATCAGGGGGTCAGTGTCAGGACGTGCTGACTGTAGAGGACACAGTGACAGGCTGAGCTGGGCAGTAATTAGACAGTGAGAGCTTCCTCCAGCAAGCTACAATCAATAGGTCCTCTCACAGAGGGAAAAGATTAGAGTCAAGCAGATGGCGGAAGATAAGAACATCCCCCACTTAACTCACATTGTCACTTGTCAAAGTACCTCACTGCATTTCTCCCATGCTCCTCGGCATCTTTCTCCTCAGGTCCTTTTGTGGGTGTAGCTCTCTGAGTTCACAGAGGAGAAACTGAGGCCTGGAGCCTTGGTGTGAGCACTAGAATTCACACTCCTTTCTCCTTTGAACCTCTCTTACTGCCATTTCCTTCCTCCATGGATCAGAGAGGGTAGCTTTATTCATTATTCAGCTTAGTTTTAGCTGAGCACCTACTATGTGCCTGTCACTATTTTAAAGCATATCAGGAAGAGTCATGAATACGGCACAGCCATATTTTTCTAGAAGTTCCACTTACATAAAGGACAGTACACAAAGAAATAAGATGAGAACATCAGACAGGAGGTTGCCCTGTGGAGGCCATAACTCAGAAAGATTAGACAGAGAGGAGCAGGGAGAAGGTGCAAGAACCTAAAAAGGCTTCCTGAACAGGTGACTGCTGAGCTGAGACCAGAGTATTAAAAGGCGGCTTGAATGCCAAGAACAGGAGCTCGAAGGAGAAGGGAAAATGTGAAACAGCATCCAATTTGTGATTCTAGTCTCCGAGGACTGAAAAAGGAAAGAGAGGGAAAAAAATGGCCTCTTGTGAGGCCTGGAAATGCCAGTCTGGGACATCACTGTATCCTACTGGAGCTTTCTATCTGGGCTTCTACATTTCCTTTATTGCTTGACCCAGAAGTGATCTGTCTGTGAAATGGACACAATTGTGTCAGTCATTGATGTAGAAACTTTCAATGGCATGCCCCATGAATACCTGTGATGTGGGAAAGGCAGGCCACCCAACTATATTAGCAACGTGTCAGTTGTGTAATTAATTAATTAATTAATTAATTTTTTGGTTTTTTTTGAGATAGAGTTTCTCTGTATAGACTTGGCTATCCTGGAAATCACTCTGTAGACCAGGCTGGCCTCAAACTCAGAAATCTGCCTGCCTCTGCCTCCCAAGTGCTGGGATTAAAAGTGTGCACTACTACCGCCCGGCAATTACTTAATTTTTCAAGACAGGGTCTCACTATGTAGGCCTGGCTGGTCTACAACTCCCTAGGTAGAGTAGGATGATTCCAGACCCCCAGTGATTTATCTGCCTCTGCTTCCCAAGTGTTAGGATTAAAGGTGTGCACCACAATTTAATGGTACTAGACCTTTTAGAAACAGTAAATAAATAATGTTTCCCACTAAAAAAGAAGCTGTGGTGCCATATGTGCAGGGGCGTGCATACACCATGGTGCACATGTGGAAGTCAGAGGACTACTTCAGGCATGGGCTCTCACTTTCCACTTTGATCAACTCTTGATGTTCACCTGCCTGTGCCAGGCTGGCTAGCCTGCGAACTTGCAAGGGTTCCCCTGTGTATGTCTCCATCCACTGTAGGAGTGCTGGATGACAGAGCTCCTGTGCTCCTGTCCAGATTTCTATGGAGATCTATACCCAGGGCTGCAGGCATGCATCCCAAGTGCTTTACCTGCTTATAGAGCCATCTCCACAGGCTCATTTCCTCTTATAGATGGTGTTGCCAAAACAGTCATGGGCCAGCTGCTTTTTTAATCCACTTACCTGGGTTAAATTCAAATGGTCTAGCTGCCACAGGATGCTGTCTTCATAAAACTCATTTCAATGATATCACGAGAACTCAGCTTAAACAAAAGTTTATATAATGTGTCTGGGTATATAGTCTGCATGTATGACTGCATGTATGACCACCTGAGTGTCTGGCACCTATGGAAGCCAGAAGAGGGGTGGAATTCCCTGGAATGGAGTTTCAGACAGTTGTGTGTTGACCTGGGGGTGCTGGGAATCTAGCTCTGACCTTCTAAAGAGTAGCTGATGCTCTTAACCTCTGATCCATGTCTTTAGCCATTGGGTCTCAGTTTTACATAGCACTCTCCACCGTACAGTCTTTCAATAGCTCTTTCTGGACACCTGTTAGACTACAGGCCCCTTCAAGGCTCAAACCGTTTCTCACTCGTGTTGGTCTATGCAAAAAGAGTACAGTAAATCTTTATGGAATTGGTATGTGCAAGATGAAGCTTTGCGTTCTTATATCTCTTCTCCACATTCTTCTTGTCCTTGTGGGTGGGTCGCTTTGAGCTCCTAAGGCATCAGGTGAGGGAAAAGATCCAGACTGTGAACAGCTCGAAGTCTCTATGTAGATTCACATGACTTCATTGGAAACTCCTGTTCCCGAAAGTGTGGCAGAAGCCTCTATCAGAGACAGGTATGAAGTTAGACACACTTCTGCTTTAAAAGGTGAAGTCAGGCTCCCACATCCTAGGATCTCTGTGGGCTTTCCCAAAGAGAGCAGCTAGATAGAGCAGACTTCCTGGCCAGGAAGGGCTTGGTTCAGGGATTTGTTTAGCTGTGGCAGAGGCTTTGCAGCTGGGTGACCAGGTCAGAGCGCTGTAGAAGCTGGCCAAGCTCCTCCAGGGCATCCATTCAGTGCAGCCACCTCTCCTTATCAGAGTCCCCGTGGTGGCAGGGTCTTAGGATTGTGTGTTCTTTGTATTTGAGCCGTTAAGATGTCAGTTAGCTCTAACCACCTGCCAAGAAAATTAAAATTGTCTTCTCCCCGCCCTCCACCCCTGCCTCGGCCCCTAAAGGAGAAGGAAAACAACAAAAGGACGCCATCAGAGGCAGAGAGACAGCAGAGGTAGGCATGCAGCTCAGTTGGCAGAGCGCTCACCTCATAAGCAGGAAGGAAACACTATGTTTAATCCCAGTACCACATAAACCAGGTATGGTGGGTTTTCCCAGGCAGGTATTCCCAGTGCAGGGGTTACAAAAACAGGGGAAGCAAATATAAAACATCATCCTTGCTTGGCGGTGGTGGCGCACACCTTTAATCTCAGCACTTGGGAGGCAGAGACAGGCAGATTTCTGAGTTCGAGGCCAGCCTGGTCTACATCATGAGTTCCAGGACAGCCGGGGCTACATAGAGAAACCCTGACTCGAAAAACCAAAAACAAAAACAAAAAACAAAACAAAACAAAACAACAACAACAAAAACAAAACCATCATCCTTGGCTGCATGGGAAACTTGCTGCCAGCCTGGGCTATGTGAGATCCTGCTTCAAAACAAGAAAATACACATGCACACACTCACACACTGGCACATGCACACAGGCTTTGACATTACTCATTTCACTAAAACGTAGGTTCAGTTAGAGGTTTCTAAGACAGCCCGGCTGCTGAATGACTGCTTGAGGACTTCTTGTAAGCTGTGTTCTCCTGCCACGGTCATCTAGTGCTCTGCCTGCAGCCTGCACTACTGCTTACAAGCTCCTTTGCCCAAGTCCTACCCTATAGCTTCCAAGGCAGTTACCATGAGTTACAACCTGGCCATGGAGATGTCTAAAATGGCTGCAGTAACATCACAGGGGCAGCCTACATTGAGAACAACGACCCAGAAGGAACCTTCTAGATGAATAAGGGGGAAGCCCCTGCTAAGGAGGCAGTGCTTAGCCTTTATAGTAGAGAAGAGTTCCCCTCAGGTGATTCGCCTCCCATTTTACCCCCACAGTTTGACACTGGAGCTGGACATGCCCCAGAAAACCCTCTCTCCAGGCCAAGTAGGGAAGATCTGCCAGTGTTTTGCCCCTGAGAGTTGACTCAGGTCTCTAGCACGATGTGAGGAGAGGAGCTGGGAGCCTCCTACACTCTGGACTAGGGAGGAAAGAACGAGTAGGGCAGGGCTGGCTGGCCCAGGCATCCCCTCAGTGGACACATTTCACTTCAGCCCTCAGATTTCACGAATGTCCACCTATTTAAAATGACTGCACACAAGAGCTGGGGACACGGTTCAGCGGATAAAGCAAGCTCTTACCGAATGAGCTAGAGGACCCAAGTTTGAATCTCAAGAACCCACATAAAAGCTGGCATTGTAGCACATGAATGTAATCTCAGGGATTTGCAGTGAGATGAGAGGGAAGGACCAGATGAGCCCAAGTGTTCATGCTTGTCTGGCTTCCATAACAGCAAACAACCAAAAGAAAAGACCCTGTCTCAAGTGAGGCGAAAGGCAAGATACCATATCTTAGTTTGTTCTTTGACTTCCACACAACACAGCCAACACACATATCCACTACATACCACACATGCACACACACACAGGCGCACACACACATGCACCCACACCCACACCCACACCCACACCCCCCCCCCCCACACACACACACTACTGCATAGGAATAGCTTTTCTTTGAAAAACTGAGAGGGTGGCTGAATTTCATGCCAAGGCTGAAAAAAGATACGAAATGTCACCAGTCCCCTGAGGCTGCCACATCCTTGGAATGGCGAGCCCACTAATAATCTTCAGATACTCTGTCGAGAGCTTTGGGCTGGGTAGAACTGGTATGGTTTGATACCACTTTTATCTAGACCTTGGAGCATGGCAGCTCCCAGGTGAGAACTGAGTGATGCTGGCATCCATCCTACACCCAGTCACTCATTGGATGCCTGCCTGCACACATGCCAAGGAGGAACAGCTGGAGTTTGAGTGGGAGAGGGAGAGCCTACAGTGCCCGCTGAGAGGGCTGGAAGGTTACCTAGGGTGGGGCATCAAAACTGGCCTAGACCAGGGATCTGGAGTAAGGGAGCAAGCTCTGCCAGTTTTCCAGAGGGCAGTGCTCTGTTTTGTATCATATTATAAATGAGAGATCAGAACAGCTGGAGAAGTGGCCATCAGCCAGGAACCTGGCACAATTAAACACACAGAAATCATTTCCTGAAATGACCTCAAAGGCCTCACAACCGGCCCTGGGTGTCTAGCTGGAGATGCTTTTGTTACATGGTTTCATGATTTTCTTCGTCTTTCTAGCCTGCATTGCATGCCACCTCTGCAATCAAAGTTTCCGAGTGGCCTTTAGTGTGCCGATAGTTCCCAGAAGGAAAACACCTATTAAAAATGTTCGTTCCAGGCGGATGACTGCTTCCAGCCGCCTCCGGTGCCAGAGTAATGAGTCTAGAATTCCCAGCTCTTGCCCAAATCTCAATGGCTAGTAATTAAATTTCCACTAACAGTTCGTTTTATCACCTCAGTTAGCTTGTTGACATATAATAGGAGCTGCAGAGAGGTCCATCTAGCTAATGTTTTCCTTTACA
The DNA here is from genome assembly GCA_019843815.1 of Montemys delectorum. Lineage (NCBI taxonomy): Eukaryota > Metazoa > Chordata > Mammalia > Rodentia > Muridae > Montemys > Montemys delectorum. The sequence continues at coordinate 32,094 of JADRCD010217113.1, forward strand.
TATTGATATTAGTACCTGGAGTGGGGACATGGCCCCTTCAGAATATGATTACTATTTTGAAATCTTAAGCACAGGAGGGAAATCCGTTGCTATAAATTAAACAGGAACTTTTTGAAGTTCTTTTATCTTCAGTGCCATCCAGACACTATGCATGTCATTTATGTGGCGCCGTCGTCCTGAGTTATCTGTGTCCCACAGATGACTCTTGCATGTCATGTTGACTGGCTATTGAGGCAAGCTCAGAGTGTGGTGGTAGCCGTGAGCCGGGAAGAGAGGCAGGTCACAGAACATGAAAAATTTATTACTTGTCCATTTCAAGTTGCTTCACTATTTTAATTCGTAGAGGAAAGACCCCGTGTCAGCTAAAGATGGAGCCGTAATTAAACCGATAGGCACTCATTATAGCCCCCAAACCTGCTCAAGTTGTCATTTGTTTCTTTCACCTGTCCTTCAACTACACAAACTCAATTATCTCTGTAAACCAGTGGGTAAGGGTTGAATGCCAGCCACTTGCTTCTGAGGAAAGCCACCACTGTCCTGTGTCCGGGTAGCAGCTCTGGCCCTGTCTTTGATGCCCATGGTAAGAACTTCCTCTTAAAATCCTGGGAGGAGAGCAATACAAAGTGGCTTCTGCTCTGGAGGGATCTTCCCTTCATGTGTGTGGCTTACACATAATGACAACGCTCTCAGCATACCCCAGAGTGACAGCTCCAGGGTCAAGGAGGGGCAGACAACTTGGTTGAAAATATCTCTTGTGTGTCCAGGGTGCTAGCCACCTGGAGCAGTGATAGGCACCCGTGTGGACAGGATCTGAAACAGAATTGATGTGATGTCATTTTGACTCTCCTATATCCTGGTTATCTCTCACCAAGACATCACGTCTGATTAGTCCACTCAGAGGGGACAGCAGGCTTCATCAGCCTCTCTTTCCGACACTCCGTCAACTTCAGAGATGCAGAGAAGGAATTTAAAAAGAGGTGTCACATCTTCCTATCAAATTCCTTTATGAGCCACCCCTGAGTTGGACACCTGGTCTGAAAACATTAGCAAAGGTGGGGGCGTGGAAGTTGTGTGTGCCTTTAACTTGATGACCCGCTCTGCAGCTTCAACTTTCTGGATTTGCTTGTCCTTGCTGGTACAGGGGCCAGCCCTGTGAGTTGTCACCCACGCTGCTTGGTGACAGCAAAATGCAGGTGTTGGACAGCGTGATTCCTGCTGGCAACAGCAGGGCCACGCCTGTGGATATCCCTGTCTGAGGATGTAACTGTTGACAAGACATCCTCCCTAGCTGTCACCTTGTCACCCACGCTGGATGTTCTCTTGCTCCAGCTCCAGAGTCCCTGGCAAACTCCAAGGCCTTTCTAGGACCAATGCTGCCATGTTTCTTGGCCAAGATGGTGGCAGGCTACTCACCTGCCTGTCTGCCTCTACCTCCCTGCTGCAGTGGCTGGCTTAAGAACAGCTCTACCATCTTCTGCCACACAGAGCAAAACCAGATGAAAGCAGGGTTTATCCCCTGGGAAAGTTAGGGTGCTGGGCAAATAACTTCTTTAACTCATCTGAGTCTGTGGCTTTGTGAGAAGTTGTGTTGCTTCTACAGTGCTGCATGCGCTCTGTGTGTGTGTGTGTGTGTGTGTGTGTGTGTGCACATGTGGGTGTGTGCTTGCAAATGTGTGCATGTGTGGACTTGTAAGCATGTGTGCATGTATGTGCATGTGTCCTATTATGTATTTGTGTGTGCATGTGTGTGTGCATGCTGTGTATGTGCATGTGTGTATGTATACTGTGTGCAAGTGTGTTAGTTTGTGTATTTGTACATATATTTCCTCTTTCTCTCTGTATGTGTGTGCTTTTATGTACTTGTGTACATGTGTACATTTATTCATGTGTGTGTATGTATTCATGTGTGCATGTGCATATGTGCGTGTATGCTGTGTATGTGCAGGTGTGTATGTATACTTGTGCAAGTGCATGTGTTTGTGTGTGTGTTTTTATGTGTATGTCTCTCTGTGTGTATGTCTGTGTGTGTGTTTGTGTGTATATCTCTGTGTGTGTCTGTATGTATGTGTGTCTGTGTGTGTCTGTCTGTGTGTGTCTATGTATGTGTGTTTGTGTGTGTTTGTGTCTGTGTGTGTGTTTGTGTGTGTTTGTGTCTGTGTGTATGTATGTATGTGTGTGTGTCTGTGTCTGTGTGTGTCTAGGTGAGTGGGTCTGTATGTGTGTGTATGTATTTATGTTTGTGTGTGTGTGTGTGTGTGTGTGTATGTGTGTAGGTATCTTCACCAATTATTCTCTATCTTGTATTTTTGAGTTTCTTACATAACCTAGAATTTACAGAATGGCTAGAACAGTGGATGGCACCTGAGCCATGACATCAGAGGTTGTCCTACCTGCATACAAACAAATATGTATGTGCCAGTGTGGACACACACACACACACACACACACACACACACACACACACACACGAAACCTCACCCACTATGTAGCCACATATCCTGTTTCTTACTAATAAAAATAGTCTATTCATAGCCAGGCAGTGGGGTCCACGCCTTTAATCTCAGCACTTGGGAGGCTGAGGTAAGTGGATCTCTGTGACTTCAAAGCCAGCCAGAGCTGTTACACAGAGAAACCCTATCTCAAAAAAACAAAAAAACAACAAAAAACCAAAACAAAACAAAAAAAACAAACAAAAAAAAACAAAAAAACAAACAAAAAAAAACCCAAAAACAAAAAATAAAAAACAAAAAAACCAAACCAACTATGTTTAAATGTTTAAATCTTGCTTGCTCATTGGGTTACCTATGCTCGCTCTGGTCGGCTGTTTTGGCAAAGTAGGCAACACTGCTGCCATGTCTAAGAGTAAGAATAGGGAAATCTTACGTGATGATAGCTAGTATAACTGCGTCACCCTGAATAAAAATGACCTCAGATTCTGCAGGGAATTGGTAGGGAGTCTGTTAGTGTGGCCCCCGCACAGGCAGAGCAGCCGTGCAGGGAACAGCCACTCTGTAAGTGACAGTCTGCTGGGACAGAGTTCTGGATAGCTATACTCAGAGAGAGCCGAAAAATAGTATGTCTTATTTATCAGTTTTATTTGTAAATACGTATGGTTTTATTTGTAGATACGTATGTATTTACTTATTCATTTGAGACATGGTCTCACTCTGTAGCCCAGGCTGGTCTAGGACTTGGGATCAACCTCTCTGAGTGCTGGGATTCTAGGCACACCCTACCATGCCCAGCTCCTGGGTGATCCTCCTCTTCTTCTCCTTCACTTCTTTTTGAGGCAGAATCTCATTACATAGCCCTAGCAGACCTGGGATTCCCTATGTAGATCAAGCTGGATTTGAACTCACAGACATCTGATTGCCTGTGATGCTATGATTCCAAGCGGATGCTATCATGTCTGGTTCCTGGGTGAATCTTATTAGATCGGATTGCATCCTTCCCATGTTTTTTCTGCTTTCCCTGCATGATTCTGGCAGTTGGGGCAGCAGAGAGTGAGCCTTGCCCAGAGGTGCTGAGAGGCCAGGATTCAGAGGCCTGTCTAGCTTGCATGTCCCTCCTCTAAGCTGATCACTCACCTTTTTACATAGACATTTAAAAACACCCAACTTCTCCAGCACAGCTCACCAGCCAGCCCTCTCTCTCTCACCTCTCTCCCTCACGGAGGTGTTATTCTGGGAGCTTCTCTTTGCTATTTTTAGGACGATTGATTTCTTTTTGAATCATTCTGCCTGCGTTATTCCTGATGTCTTCAGACAATACTCTGGTCCGACTTGCCTATCGACACCTAACCGAGGCGCCCCATGGATCAGTTAGCAGACACCGCAGGAGGGATGGGGCTGGGGAAGGGACTTCAGCTCCTCCAGCCCCTCCTCTTCTGTCCCTGCAGAAATAATCATGATAATGACAGACGCCAGCGCCCTGCATTTATACAGAACATTGTACTTTTCAAAGAGCACACACTTCTCAATGAGTAACACATAATATCTTTCAAAGGACAGGAACAAAACAGTATGCTAGGAGAACACGTTTTGATTGGGGAAGGAGGAGGCATCGCAGTGAGCATGTCCTAGGATTTGTTTTATTATTATTATTTTTTTCTGTTTCACATCTCCCCAGAGAAAGGGAATTCTATTTATTCTGTTGATCACCTCATTGATTCCAGGCCTGACCTTTTGATTATTCCCCAAAGATACATTTCAACCTGGTAAAATTAAGATTGAGTGTGTGTGTCTGACATGAATGACCTAGAAAAGGCAAGAGACTTTATTCCGAAAGCTTTCAAAGCTGGACTGAATTCAGTGTCAGCCAGAGCTGAGTGAGGAAAGAGATCCGCCTTAGTTGTTCTGGAGTGAGAAGGAAGCACAAGAACTGTAGGAGGCTGCTGAGGCGGGTGCCCCAGAGCATCCAAACAGTGCTGCGAAGTCTGAGGAGTCTGTGAGTAGGGAACTTGAGTCCTTGGTGAGGGAAGTCACCCTGGGGTGAGGGGACAGTACTGACTGGGAGGAAAGCTGAGGAAATCGTTCTGATGCTCAATATTATTAGCTTTAAGATCTACTAATAGTTGCTTTGGCTGGCTTGGAGCTTACTATGTAGATTAGGCTGGTCTCAGACTCCTAAAGATCTACCTGGCTCTCCCTGCCACACGTTTCAATTAAAGGTGTGTGCCACCACAGTGCTGAGAAGTGCTTTGGTGTGGTATTAATCTCAAGTTCCTCTCCTTCTTTGTCTTCACATTTCAAAGCAATATTTTGATGGTCACGTGAGCACAGACTAGGAGAAGGCCAGCATTCTCATTACAGTCCACTCAGTCATGAGCTTCTCGGAGTTGATAGCAGGAAAGAAATTTTAATGGAGAGTTCCTGATGAACAAAAGCATTCCTGCCCACAGTTCAGACTCCTCACTTGGTTCTGCTGTTTCTGATCTGATTGACCCGAGTCAACCAAACTATTCTTGTTCCAGCGTCAGCAGGTAAGAAGCAGTCAAGGCCTTGTCAGGGTGAAGGCTTCTGGAGGCTCTCACCAGGGCTAGGCTCCCAGGCCTCTCAAGGCCCTGACTCCCCCTACAGCTGAACCCATTCTGTTCTTGCACTTGAACCCTTTGAACTAAGCCATATGCTGGCAGCACTTCCTGGCTTCCTTGTTTGGACTGAAGAGGGACAGAAACTCCAGTCCTAGGGTATTTCAGGATCCTGTCTTCCTGTCCAGTCCCTGGAGGAGGAAGTTCAGAGAGAGGGAAAGGGTCAATCGCATCTCACTGTTTGCAGACCATCCGGCCACCCTGCCCCCAGTGCCGGGGGAGGGGGGGCTCTCTCTCCACCCACCTGACCCTTGTTAATGTTGCTTTTTCTGCTAGGGCAATCCCTTTTCTCTGTGGGTAGAGGGCTCTGCAAACGACTTTCTATTACAGCTTGGAAGTTTACCATCTTTTAGAGAACTCATCACAAGAATGAACGCCCTGGAGTAGACCCTCTCTTTTCAAAATTTTTCTTGGGAGTCCCAAGTTCCTTGACAATGGCTCCAGGCCCGGGTTCCTCCATTGAAATGCTGTGAACCTGGGCCATGGTGTGTGTGTGGGTGTGGGGGATTCTTTTCAAGTCTTAATGCTTCCATGAGTGATCACAGAAACATGGGAGTCAATCTGGATCACTCCCCACCAGCGTCTCCACCCTTCCCGTTGGTGTACTGGGTGACAGGCAGTATGTGGCCTTCTCACTTCCCCTTCTTTGGCAATGAGAAAGCCCAATGTCTCCACAAATCTTGACAAGGGAATTCTGGGGCCTTTTCTGTTGGGGTTGTCTGTGCCAAGAGGACCAGATTCCTGGGGCCAGCAAGCTTGCTCAGTGCTCCCCAGTGGCATACCTGGTGGCATGCAGAGAATGGGTAAGAGATCCATGAGCCTGTCCGGCACTTCCCAATAATCATTGTGGTCGCCACAAGTCAGTGACCATTTACAATGTGCCCCAAACTTAACTTTTTCATTGTTTATCTCAGTAATGCACTGATTTTACGCAAGGCTCTTTTTCTCTCTTGCTTCTCAAATCACAGATTTCTAGATGAGAGAAACTGAGGTTTGTGGTTAGTGGCTCGATAAGGTTCGTGGGGAAGTAGGGATGCAGAGTTCATAGCCAGGCACTCCAAGCTCAGAAGGCAACTCAAAGAGAAGCACATTCCTCTGCAGACACCTCACCTAGGACTCAGGCAATTTCCAGGTAGTCCAAGAGAGATGCTCCCTCCATCCAGGTCCATCTTCTCACCTCTTCCTCAACTAATTATTTTAAAAATGGATGTATGTATACGTGTGTGCATGTGTGTGTGCATGTGTGTGTGCCCGCGCGCATGCGCATTCACAAGTGCCCATGTGTGAGTACACATGCCCATGTGTGTACAGGTAAGAATGGAGGCCAGAGAACTATCTCAGGCATCCTTCTCAGAAACGCCATCCATCGGTACAGGCTCTCATTAGATTAGCATTCTCCAACTCAGAAGACTGGCTGCCCACGAGCCCTATGGTTTCTCTTGCCTCTGGCTTCACGACGCATGGCTAGGGAATGTCACTACAGCCAATATTATCGTGTGGGCTCAAGAGCTCTGCCAGCAGACCTAACTCTCCAGTCCTCCCCTGACCAATCTCAGTTTTTAGAATCCCCATATTTTATCTGATTTTATTGACAGGGTCTTGTGTAGCCCAGTTTGACCTTGAACTCTGAGTGTACTTAGGGATGACATGAGCTTCTGATCTTCCTGCTGCCTCTTCCCAAATGCTGGGGTGACAGGTGTGTCCCAGCATTGTCAGTTTATGTGGTGCTGGGGATCAAACCTAGGACCTTGTTCATGGTAGGCAAATGCTCTACCAACCGAGTTACTCCCCCAGCCCTCTGTCTCTCTACCTCACATCTGTTCTCTGTGTCCTCAGTTTTTCCTCTTGCTTGCCCAAGCTATTCCCCCTTCTCCTTTTTCTGTTGACATCACCTCTTAATCTTAGCCATACATTAGAGAGTAATCTTATAAGAAGGGAAGTGCTTGTGTCCAGAAGCCAACACTCCTTCTTCTCTGAGGATGAGTTTAGGGGTTATAAATTTATTTAAGACCTGGTCACTGGAAAGCTCTGGGTCCCAGACACAGGGCACAGAGTGCGGAGCAGACACAGTGGTTATCCAATACCAATATCAGAAACAGGAAACACCTGAATTAGTGAGGCTCTGCCTAAAGGGCAACAGTAACACTTGAGTAGATCTGCAAATGATAACGACCAGTTAAACGCTTGTGGCACGGGACATCAGGGTCTCTCCTTAATATTTCCATCATTTCTTGAGGTGTGGTACTGCTGCTGGTTCCTGCTTTACAATGAAGAAAGTATACCATAAAGAAAGCAATGAACCAGGGAAGTATGCTCAGTAAGTAATGCATACATAAGGATAAATACATGAAATAAAAAAAAACAAACAAACTGGGGAAAAACAAGCTAAGTGATTTGATCAAAGTCAGTCAGCTAGTAAGTAGTAAGCCATATGTTTATTTTATTATAACAAGATACCTGGTGCTTCGTGCTCTACAAAGAACAGAGGGTTGTTTGGACCTTGATTTGGGTGGTTTTGAGATGCAGGCTGCTGGACCAGGTTTCCCACTGTGCCACAACATGGCAGAGGAGTGGAAAGGAAGCAGCTGCTGTAGAAGAGGTGAGTGAGCAAGGAGGCAAGAGAGAGCAGGCCAGGCTTGCTCATTTTATACAATCCCACTTTTAGGAGAACTACAGTAACCCTCCTGAGGAAGGTGCTCGCAAGACCCGGTTGACCTAGTTATCTTCCTCTAGCCCCTCCCGAATCTTAAAGTTTCCACTATCTCAGTGCCTTCACTCTGGGGACCAGGTTTCCAGACGGGGAGGCCGGGTGTGTCTGCAGATGGGGAGCAAGAATCATGCGCACAAACCACGGATGGCCGAGCCACAGCTCAAAGTCAAACTTGACAGTGGGTCCTCGAGCCTGAGCTCTCAGCCTGGAGACCAGGAGGCTGAGAAGGTAGGACAGGATTTCTCTGTCAAGTTTCATTTATTGTAAGAGTGTGTGTGAGTGTGTGTATGTGTGTGTGTGTGCATGAATGTGTGTGAGTGTGTGAATGTATGTGAGAGTATGTGAATGTGTGTGAGTGTGTGTGAGTGTGTATATGTGTGTGAATGTGTGTGTGAGTGTGAGTGTGACTGTGTATATGTGAGTGTGTGTGTGAGTGAGTGTATGTGTATGTGAGTGTATGTGTGTGTGTGAGTGTATGTGTGTGTGAGTGTATGTGTGTATGAGTGTGTGTGAATGTGTGTGAGTGTGTGTGTATGTGTGTGAATGTGTATGTGAGTGTGTGAGTGTGACTGTGTATATGTGAGTGTATGTGTGAGTGAGTGTATGTGTGTGTGTATGTGTGTGTGTGTGTGTGTGTATGTGTGTGTGTGTGTGTGTGTATGTGTGTGTGTGTGTATGTGTGTGTGTGTGCGTGCGCAGGTACGGGTGTACCATGCTGTACTAACCATGTGGAGACTTTCTATGTGGAGAATATATTTTGGGAGTAAGCCTTTTTCTCCCACCTTCCTGTTGGCTCTGGGCTGGGCTGCACAGAGCCCTTAATTGCAGAGCCATCCTACCCACCTTGTGCCAGACTTTGTTGAGGAAAGACAAGTAAGGTCAGATCTAGGATATATTTAGGAGCCAAATTTGCAAATCTATAGCAAAATATGTCTGTTTCCCTCATGCCTGTCCATGGCAGGCATCACTAATGGATCGCAGCACCCTTTGCTTCCCTCAGGGTTCAATTTCAGATTTTTCAGAAAGAATGGTCCAGATTTACCTCCTGGTTGACAGGAATTGGTTCAAGAGTCAAGATCTATTTACCAACCAGGGTTTGCTAGTACTCAACATGCAGGGAACCCAAATCCACTGTTTTGTTAAGTTTTTTCTTTTATTGAGGCTGGGTTTTAGTAGATAACTCTGCCTGGCTTGGAACTAACTAGGAACTAACTAACCTGACTGGAACTAACTAGTATGTAGACTAATTGAGCAGGCTGAGCTCTCCTGCCTCTGGCTCCTGTAGGCTTGAGACCTGACCAAATTCTGCTTTAACATAAGCACCAAGTGTGTCCTCTGTGTCAGGGAGATAGCATTCACCAATTTGCCACCTACTGTTTACAGCAGTTTAGTTTGCCCATAGGCCAGTTTCTTTTCCAGGCACAAGGCAAGAAGACCAGCTAGGCAGCGGATCTGGACAATATCTGGACTGGGGAGGGGAGGGAAAATCAGCTGTTGCTCATGTGGCAATCATATGATGCCTGTCACCGACTCTCAGCCACACAGAAATCATGCCGGGGAGGCAGCCATGCCTGGCCCCGACATCTGAATGGAGGCAGAATTCAAAACATCTGCCCAAGTGCTGACCTTCCCACTGCATCCCTCCTTATGTGCCCGCCCTGCCAGCTGTTTATGGGCAGCAGGATCCAGCTCTCTAGGAACCCAGAGCATAGTGACAGGCAATGGATGGTAGTGTCTGAAACAAGGCTATAAAAACAGTTTGTACCGTAGACAGGTCCTCCATGTCTCTTAAGCTCTGCACTCCCATGACACCTTGTCCTTAAAGCATACATGTTTTCAACCTGGTAATGTCTTTGTGAATAGATGGGTATGATCTGAGGGATATTTAGTAACCGATAATTGCTACATGTTAGCCATCTGCTGTACCCCAGGGTTTCACCAAACCCTTTCATAAAAGCAAAATGATACTCCACAGCCAAATTATATAACATTAACAGAATATTTTATATGCGAAATGTTGTATTTCTTTACTTTCCATTCAGCTGAAAATGTACACAGTCAGTAACAAGCCATTTCAGCTGCATATTTATCCAAAACATTTCACAGGCAAAAAAAAAAAAAAAAAAGTCAAGGGAGAAAAATAACAGCTCAGCCACACGAGGGCTAGGAAAACGCATTAGAAAAGGAATCCTCATTACAATAATAAACAAGGGTCCAATTAGGCTGCCACATGTAGGGTGGGGCCATGCCTGGCAGGGAAAGCTGTGCAGCGGAGGTTAGCCTCGGCTGGGAGAGCATCCTCACCAACTCACAAGCACTGTCGGGCTGGGGCTGCTGCAGCTGCTACGGGGACAGCAACAACACTAGCCAATTTTCAACCTCATGTTTGGGGCTCTGCTTCCTGACTGTAAGCAATCATCACTTTCCAGCACACCCCTACCTGGCTGCCCAAAGGGCCCTGAACACACTGTGATCCCAGCTTGAAAGGAAGGACAGGGCAGAGGAGGCTGCAGCTTCTGCACTGGCCAGGCTTGCCACAGGAGACCCATCTGCGGATCCTTCAGGACACCAGCAGCAGGTGAGTGACACAGGCCATTGAGCGACACAGGCCACTGGAATGTGAGCTGGGAAGCCATGGGGGAGGCAGGAAGAAGGTCAGACACCTCTTGTGGGGGTTGCCAAAAAGCACACTGAGAAGGGGTGTCGTGGTCATGTGTTACGTGCCTGTGATCCCAGCACTTGCGGAGTTGAGGCACGAGGATCAGGAGTTCAAGGCCACCCTTGGCTATCGTGTGCCTTTGAAGATAGCCTGGACCACGTGAGACCTTGTCTCAAAACAACAACAATAATAACAACAAACAAAGCCTTGAACCGGGGACTGGGAGTATAGCTCAGTTGGTAGAGTGCTTTCTTAGCACACTCAAAGCCTGGAGTTTGATGCCTAGTACTGTATAAAACAGCCAAGGTGGCATACATCTATAATAACAGCATTTAGTACTTGGAAACAGGATGATCAGAAGTTCAAGGTCAGCCTTGACCTTATTGAAAGGAGTTTGAGGGCAGCCTGGGCTACATGAGACTGTCTCAAAAACATAAGAAAGGAAGAAAGAAAGAGAAAGAGAGAGAGAGGGAGAGAGAAAGAGGAAGAAAGGAAGGGAGGGAGGAAGAAGAAAAGAGAGGGAAGGGAGAGAGAAATGTAGATAAATTGATAGATAGCTCCATAGATAGACGATACATAGATAGCTCCATAGATAAACGATACATAGATAGATGCATAGATAGATAGATAGATAGATAGATAGATAGATAGATAGATAGATACATAGATAGACGATACATAGATAGCTCCATAGATAGACAATACATACATAGCTACATAGATAGATGATACATAGATAGATACATAGGTACATAGATAAACAGACAAATGTATGGTGTTCTCAGATAGTCATTTTCTCTCTCTAAGCCTCAGTTTTTCATCTATATAATGGGGATGCCATACTTCTTTTTAGAAGTAGTTTGAATATCAATGGGATTTGTATGGCAAGTGCTGAGCACAGTGCCTGACCCATAAGAGCTACCTGTTGTTAGTAAGCTTACAAATAAGATATAACCACATGAAATAGTAGGCTCTGCTCATGAGATAACAGTACCAGGAGCCCAAAAGTCATGTGACATACCTGTGATGGACAGAGCAGAGGGAGGTGGGGGGTGAAGGCATCACCAAGCAAGGAAGGCTGCCCAAAAGGTGATTGTACACAGTGCCTCAGAAATCCAGATTGTAAGGACAGAAGCTTGCTTGCAGTCCCTGGCAAGGTCAAGAGGTCCCTGAGGTGACAATCCCTCAGGCCATGAACTCATATCCTTTGGCTCCAAGAATCAGATCAACAGTGGTGTCAGGTAATATCAGTGTGGGCCTACTGGGACAGAGGGGACTGCTGAGAAGGGCAGGGAAGAGGCTCCCACTAAAAACCACCCCAGGATTATTCTTGCTTGTGAGAATGTCTGCCATCACTGCCTGACTTCCTAGAGGGGCCAGAGCTCTTTTATGTGGACATTCAATAACTTCTCAAGGAAATCCATGTTCATACAGACAAGGGCGGGTGTGGGATAGGAAGGCAGGCGCTGACACAAGAAGAGAAGGAAGATGGCATCAAAGAGACCAGATAATGGGATGTAGGTGGGGAAGGCAGTGGGTTCTCAGAGGAGAGGCTGAGCTGCCTGGGCTCAGCATAGAAACCTTGAGTGAGCCTGAAAACACAGGGACACTTGGCATGCCTGAAATAAACGGGGACAGTCTGGAAGACATTGTGCGGGAGGAAGACAGGTTTCTCCCTGACCGAAGATGGCACTAAGGAGTCCTACAGTGTTCACACAACTCGACTGATCTGGATAAATTTTTCTCTAAAATTAATCCAAGGACACATTCAATTTCTTGGAGACAGGGTCTTGTTTTAGGATCCTGTTGAGAGTGCACAATGTTATTACTTTTAGGGTTTTCAATTTGTTTAATTTATTTCCCCTTTATTGACTCTTCAAATCCATGCTATGTCTTGGATTCACATGACCAATTACTAATCTCTCAGCCTTTGCCAAATTATTTAACCTTCCCCAGTCCAGGGTCTTTACATCTGTAGGATGGGACAGTAGCAGAAACCACCAAACTTAGGGCGACTTAGGGTAACATACAAGCTCATCCTTTAGCACAGTGCCTAGTGTGGGCTGAACACCTACTACACGTCCAGACACAGCTGCTGGACAGTGCCTGGATGATCTCCAGCTTCGCCTGTGTGAGGGAATCTTGGAGACACCGCTGGGAGAGGACTTGGGGGTGGAGGTGCGGCACCAGGACCTAGCTCTGTCTAGCTGTTTTTACAAAACAACGACTGTGCTCATGTCCTCAATGTCCCTATCAACAGTAGTCCCAAGACTGGAAGCACTTCACCAACAGACCTCTGGAGAGTGGGCCTCTTGCTCTGACTGAAAAGAAGTTCATGTCACATCACACATAGATTTGCCTGTATTGTCACTGACAAGGGCACAGGTTTATTGAGCTCTGTGTATCTCCAGAGCCACCGGGTCAGTGTTCACAGAGTTTCTAAAGCTGTCCCCAGACCATGAGGCTAAGAAGCCAGAAGCATTTGCCTAGATAGGTGGAGGGATGGCTCAGTGATTAATGCTCTTTCTGTCCCTGAGGAAAGTGGAGTTCAGTCCCTAGCACCCATGTTGGGCAATGCACAATGGCCTACAATTGCATCCCCGGGGGATCTTCTGGGTCTGCTGACACCAGCACTCACTCACATATGACACTCTACACATAGTTAAGAATAAAGTAAGTCTTTTAAAAGATACAAACATCCATAGAGCTGACAAGATGGCTCAGTAGGTGCGGGGACTTGCTGCCAAACCTGGTGACCTGAGTTCAATCTGTAGGGTTCATGTGATGGAGAGAGAGAGAGCTGACTCCCAAAAATTGCCCTGTGACTGAAACTTAAGGGTTCTTTGGAAAGTCAGTTATGTCAGTGGATACTATTCTGCTGGGGCAAGAACACATGAAGGAATGTTTTCCTGAAGCAGACACAGTGAAAAGATGTGTTTCTAAAGCAAGCACAGGAAAGGACACATGATGAAGGATTCTTCGTTACTGACACTCATGTATTGGTCAACCTTATATGTGTAGATGAGCTCCATTTGTCATGACTTGCATAGAGAGAAATGCACCAAAAATCTTCCCAAGAGGCCCCTGGGCTTCTTGTCACTTATGCAGACTTGGACCAATCGTCAGAGTGATGTCAGCTGAGAGACTCACGTGGAGCTTTGCTAAGACAGAATCAAGTGCTGAGGCAAGATACATAGTGAGGCAAGATGTATGGAGGACACGTGATGTTTGATGGGTATAAATAGGATTTGACGGATGGTGAGAGGGACTTGCTTGTAGAGCTAGCCCTGTAATGCATCATGGTCTTATGTCTTTGCCGATCTTCACTCTGTTGAGAAAGGCACAGCTGAAAACGTCTCCTGGCATCTCTGATGGTCCTAATCCTCCTGCTGACTTGTTCTGACTCAGCTGAGGCCTGGCTGCTCCAGCTAGGTTGTGCCACCTCTGCTACTATCCCAACACTATTAACTAGATTGCCTGTATATCCGTGAACTGTTTGTGAGTGGATCAAGCTGCCCTACGAACTGAACTGCTGATTTCCTGACAACACAGATGGACTTTGGTCCAATTCCCCTGTATCATAACAACCTTCCTTTTCTACCACCTCTGGTGGGTGGTGGGCTAGAAGGGAAGTTAAAAGGTTTAAGAACCATCTCTAAAAATAGGTTTAAAAAAATCAAAGCTACCTCTGACCTACACACACATACACACACACACACACACACACACACACACACACACACACCCATGCACACTAATAAATAAATATAATAAAAGAACTTGGTTGGTCTAACACCATCCACTCTTACAGGTATTCACTACCACTGCACAGATTTCCAGCTAAGAAGAGTCCCAGGAACACAGCCGTCAGCAATAGCAGTAATAGCAGTTTACCATGACTTCACTTTGAGACCTTCGCAATGGCCCAGGTGCATAGATGCTTGTTAATTCACCTCATAACGTGCCATGAACGGGTCTATTATTTTTCTTTTCTTTTCTTTTTGTTTTTTCAAGACAAAATTTCTCTGAGTAGCCTTAGTTGTCCTATAACTTACTCTGTAGATCAGGCTGGCCTGGAACTCAGAGATCTGCCGGCCTCTGCCTCTGCCCCTAGATTAAAGGAATGCACCACCACTTGTCTTATGCTTTCTGTTTTATAGACAAGGAAATGGAGACAGACCTAAAGAGGTCAAGCAACTTGCCTGCAGTCACTTAACAAGGTGGTTAGATGAAAGGAAGGGGAAGACGAAAGCCCGCCCCCCCTGCAGCCCCTCCCCCCAGAAGACTTTTCTATAGCAGCTAGGGACAGGCAAAGGGAGCACATAGTGCTGCAGAATCTCACACGCCCCTTCCTGGACTGTATGGAGAGAGTTGGAGGTACACGAGCTAGTCCCCTGTGCTTTTGTAAGAAGTCACCATGGACTTGGCCCTCACATTCAAGTGCCTGAGGGATGCAGAAAGCCTGAGGTGTTTGCAAGGCCATCCAAAACCATCTGCATTTTTGGGGGTCTTGCGGTGGGCTGGAGAACACTGACTCAAGGAAAGTCAGGCTGTAGTGATAAAAGGTAGCTGCCAACACCTGGCGGTGAGCAAAATGAAAGCACAGGACACATAGCAGACCCACTGGGCATTGCCCACCATAAAGCAAAGCAAATTTACAAGCGTATTGTTGAATCCATATGAAAGGGAAAGCACAGTTCTAGTGAACAAGGAAATTGGAAGTGGAAGTTAAAGTCCTCTGTCCAGGGCAGTCTTTATTCATTTGCACTATGGAGAAGGTTAGTGTCTCTTGACTTCGATTTCTCTCGGATTTATCTTATTGATCATGCAAATATTCGAAAGACTCACTGGGGCTCCTTCTCACTCTTTGCTCCATCTTTACAATGTTCCGTTGTAAATTCCTTAAACCCTGGTCTTTCTGTCGGAAGCCGTAACCTAAGGGCATCTATTGTGTACTCGGTGGGTCACAACTGCACTTTCCAGCTCCGAAGCTCTACTCAGGCAGAGCCTGGAACACATGAACACCAAGTGCTCAGTAAATGCCTGCCATGTGATGGGGACAGCTCTGCGTCCCTCCCAGGGATGTACGTCAGAGAGCTGCAAGACAAGGCAGTTAGTACTGTTTTGGTTTTGTTCTTGATTTTTTGGGTTTTTTGTTTTGTTTTTCTTTGCCAAATTTTGAGTCACTGAGTGAAAACTGGTGCCCATATTGTGGAAGTTGTCACCTGGGAAGATTCCGCCAGGAAGTCTGAAGTCTGGCTGGTTCCTGTTGGAGGTAGACGGAGATGAAGGCAGGGAAGCCAGCCTCTGCAGCCAGGATGACAGAAAGAAAATGCAGAGCATGTATTTTGGACCACCCAGATACTCTGTGACATATAAAGATGGCCCAGGGCCTGCTTGGGAACAAGTGCAGACCCCAAACATGGAGGAAAACTGAAGATTGGAATAACTGAATAACTTCCATTCATGAGAGAAACGAGGAGGCTGAGTGTCTTTTCAATGAGTCAACTGTAGGCAAAGGGATTTATTTATAATATTATTATTTGGTAAAAAAGAACTTACTATGGCCAAATGTAAAAAGTCTTTTTTTTTTTTTTTGATAAGTTAAAGAGATTAAGAAAAATCAGGCTGATTTTGACAGAGAATAGTGTGTAAACGAGAGGTTTTATCAGGGAGAATCTGGCACCAGCTCCATTTTGTTATGGTGGAAAATATCAGTATTATTTACTAAGAAGATTAGGGTTGAATTGGAAGAGAGGCTGGTTGTTGTGTGCAGATGGAGATAAGATACGGATTTTACCTTCTCTGCTGAGCCAGTGCAGAGCACACAGTGCTGTTATCTCAGGCTTGGCAAGCAGGGGGATATTAAGATGTACATTGTAATTACCAGTGGCAGGAACAAATTTCATAGCGACTATTTTAAACCCTAATAAAATGCCGGCCTTTAATTATACAGCTTTGAAATATTTTTCTCAGTTAATTGCAACGGAGGAAAATAAAATCAACCTCATATTTGAAACTGACTCTCCCAGGGAAAAAGCCCTCCGCCCAGCGCTCCAGCTGTCTCTGAGTGCTGCGCGGCCAAGCCTGGGACTGCCGAGGTCCTGTGTATTTTAGGTTCTCGGGACCCCCCTTCCTCAACCCCATCATAGCCTTGTATGGGGAGAAAAGAAGTGTGAGGTCTCTCTGTGTAAAATTAGATTCAATCCAAGAAGCTGCATGCTCCTGTGAGAAAAGACTGTTTTGGGGAGCTAGGGGGAGGGGCTTCTGCTCTGCAGAGACACCCCAAAACTCTGGGCCCTAGAGCATCCTTCCTGCCTCACCTCACTGCCCACAGGCTCATGAAGACTGTCACACTCTAACTGCATATATATATGTATATATATGTATATATATGTATATATACATATATATGTGTATATATATATTCTACCCGTTGGGTTCACAGACTCTCAGGACATCTTCCAACCCAAACCCATAGAAATGCAGTAGCAGATCAATTTTTTTTTAATTTTTTGATGTGTGCACACATAAAATGAGATGTCAAGTCACAATGAAATTCCTGTGTTGTTCCTCTACTCCTTGTACATATAGTCTGGAAGTAGAGTACATTTTTTTAGGGCTCTGCATCTCCAGAGCAGCTCGGTACAGGAAGCCAATTGTGGGATTTCCCACTTTGGGGTTCATGTTCATGCTCAAAAAGTTTTAGAATTGGGCCTTTTTGGACACTGAGTTTTCAAGTGAGGGACATTCAACCTGTACTTATGAGAACAGGTAGTGGGTATTTTCATAATAGATCTTCTGTGCCAGGCACTAGCTTGTAAAAGTTATGTCTGGTTCTTCCTCCCAGCCCCATGCTCCCAGAATAAGACACAGATACCTTGGCTATACAGCTAGGCTCTTTTCTGACTAGATCATGGCTTAGAATAAGCCATTTATTTTAACCTACATTCTGCCAAGGGACTGGTTACCTGTGCCCGGGTACCATGGGTCTGTCCCCTCACATCTTCTGAGCAGGTCTTCCCATACCTGGCTCTATCCCAGAATCCTTTCTCCTCCCAGATGTCCCACCTCCTATTTCCTGCCTAATCCATAGGCTATAGGCTTTTTAACTGACAGGTGATGCATCCATACAATACACGAGATATCCCCTCTATACTGTCTCTATACATTAGATGCTTTATGCCATGTAAACTCCTCACCTGCTGACTGAGCCAGTCAGACACCTGGTTAGGCATCACACTCGGGGCTGCTATTCCTCTCCTCACCACTGTACTAGCTGGTTTTGTGTCAAGTTGAAATGAGCAGGGAGGAAACTCAGTTGAGGAAATGCCTCCATGAGATCTAGCTGTAAGGCATTTTCTCAATTAGTGATTGATGGGGGAGGACCCAACCCATTGTTAGTGATACCATCCCTGGGCTGGTGGTCCTGGGTTCTATAAGAAAGCAGGCTGAGCAAGCCATGTGAGCAAGCCAGTAAGCAGCATCCCTCCATCACCTCTGCATCAGCTCCCGTCTCCAGGTTCCTGCCCTGTGTGAGTTACTGTCCTGACTTCTTGATGAACAGCAGTGTGGAAGTGTAAGCTGAATAAATCCATTCCTTCCCAACATGCTTTTTGGTGTTTGTTGCAGCAACAGAAACCCTAAACTAAGACAAACACCAAGCGTTTACTAAGCTGTCCTTTGTCTTGCCTATCCCACAGCTCTTGGTCAGGTCCCTATCACTCCCGCTCAGGGTGTAAACTCACAGCCGGTCACGCACTAACCTCTTCTGCTCCTTCCTCGATCACAAGATGGTAAGGCTTCCTTTCAGCTCTACTGACTGGCCATGGCAGTTCGTCTTTACATATCATCTCTTATCCTCACAGGAACTTTCTAGTCCTGGATGCTGAATCTAACCTCACCAGCCTCTAAGGGAACTGTACTCTCATCTCCAAGCTGGGAGCACCCAGAAGCATCTCATACTGACATTCACACCTGAGTGCCTCCAGCCCTGGCACACTGCACTGTGTTTCATCCAACCACTGAAGACCTTTTACCAGCTTGTTTGAGGTGACTCTGCTGGACAATGTGGAGTGGGAGCTCCCAAGGGCAGAGTGCTGTCCCCATAACACAGCACTCAGCAGAAGCTTCACCACTATTCTGAGTGACAATTGGCTTATCACCCTTCAGCGTGTATATGCTGCCTGTATGTGTATGTTCTGCCCGGAGGAAAAGAAGCCCCTTCCTATGGTGAACCATCCGATATGAATTCACTGCATAGCTACAGCCCAGACCTGCCAGACATGCCTGGGATTGGGAAGGGGTTCATTGGATACCCTGATTCTAGACTGGAGAGAACCATTGGATAAAAGGCTGAGGGGCTCATGGGTCATAAGGGACCAGGCACATTGGTGAATACCTCTTCTCACTGGCCTTCTGACTCCTATGTCTGTCTTTTTGGCTGACCATCAAAAAGACCACCTCTCAGCCTACACCCTGGCCCTGAGCTCTGGCCATGTATCAAGCATAGGCCAGGCAAAGGGACATTATTCCCCTGACACCCAGGCAACATGAATTATTTTTAGATTCTGGGCTTCAGGGTTCCATCTATTTCTCATAAGACTTTCTGAGGGTGACCACTATTACTGTTCCCCCCTTTTTTTCTGATGAGAAAACAGGCACAGAGAAATTACTTAACCAGAGTTTGACAACAATCTTACTCTAAAGTTTTCTATCCATCTATCTATCTATCTATCTATCTATCTATCTATCTATCTATCTATCTATCATCTACTTATCTATCTATCTATCTATCTATCATCTATCTATCATCTATCTATCTGTCTGTCTGTCTGTCTGTCCGTCCGTCCGTCCGTCCGTCCATCCATCCATCCATCCATCCATCCATCCATCCATCCATCTATCTATCTATCTATCTATCTATCTATCTATCTATCTCTGTGTCTTTCTGTCTGTCTTTCTAGCTCTGTCTCCCTCCACTTTATACCTACCAAATGAGTGTTCTACCTTGGAGTTATACCGTTTAAAGCTTCACACAGCACTTGGTGTGTGTTCATCATTAAAGTTGCCCCTAAAGTGGTATGCGACTGTGTGCTTTACTGCACATTAGTACACTGGCTGGTATTTGCAACAAGTCCACATGGCTGTTCCCAGCCCTCCCCAGGTCAACAATGGCCAGAGGTGTGTGTGCATCTCTGGTTTGGGGGAGTATTGATTCTTAGAGTCTTGATGCTTGGTCTTAGTCCTTTGTTCAAATAAACAGGAACCAAGGGGCATGTGGTACTCTTGGTCGCAGAGTTGTGAGATTGCCTCAGCAGCTGCAGCTCTACAGTTGCATCCTTTGTGGGTGCTGTCTGGTGTTGGGGCTCTCACTGTTGTAGAAATGACTGATACCCTGATATTATTGATGGCTTCAGGAGACGCATTTGGGCAGACTGGGTTGAGATGAAATGATATATACTTTTCCAATCTAGTTCATGGAGGCAGTAATTCAGAGAAGAGAATATCTTTGTGTTCTGCTGGAGCTTTGTGATACTTAGGAAGGAAAAACCTGACTGAAGCAACAGAGAGAATTTTGCTCCCTAGAGAATTTAATACAATCGTAACTGGGTGCTCAGAAAAATGAAAAACCTTCTAAATTTATGCTATTGAACAAATGGCTTTTCCTCCCTCATGAACGAAAAATCAGAAGGGCAGAAAGTTGAGTGGAGGTCACATAGAACACAGCCAGGGAAGGTTTGAAACCATAGCTGCTGTTCAGCCCTTCCCAGAAGAACCAGCACATTTATTGATTTTTCTTGAGCAAGCATTCTGCTTGGAAGGGCAAATTTGGAGCTTAAAGCCAGAGAGCCAAACAGATCCTTTAGACAGCTTTGGGCCTTCGTTCCTATGACATTTAGAATGCTCTTTCACTCTCTGGTCATTGGCTAGAACACACTATGTCCAGGAATTTTCTCCAGGAGGAAAAGCTCTGCTGTTGCCATGGGCTCCCTCCAAGCCATCTGGTCACTCCTTTGTTGCTCATGACAAACTTAGGCTTTCAAGACATTTCTGAAGCTTTTAATTTTGCAGCCAACACAGAATTCAACAAGCCTTGAGCTGCTGCTCCTTTGCTGTAGGTTCATGTAAATGGTAGTAAGTAGATAAAGAGATTTGGGGACAGAAAATCTTCAATCAGAAGTCAGTTTGAGCCAGGCAATGGTGGCGCATGCCGTTAGTCCCAGAACTTGGGAGGCAGAGGCAGGTGGATTTCTGAGTTCGAGGCCAGCCTGGTCTATAGAGTGAGTTCCAGGACAGCCAGGGCTACAAAGAGAAACCCTATCTTGAAAAAAACAAAAACAAAAAGCAAACAAAAAACAAACAGAAGTCAGTTTGAGTATTTACTCCAAGCTAATGGAGTAAATACCCTTCCTAATGCTGTGACCCTTTAATACAGTTCCTTGTATTGTGATAACCCCCAACAATAAAATTATTTTCACTGCTACTCCATAACGGTAAATTTTCTACGGTATGAAGTGTAACGTAAAGCCCTTTGGAGACAGAGGGTTGTCAAAGGGTTCTCGACTCACAGATTGAGAACCACTGCTGTAACCCTTGGTAGAGCATCATTCCTGTTAGGCACACAGCCACAGAGTTGAAATGTAATTCTATGAGGCATATTCCCAACTTCCCTTCCACATTCTCCAGAGGCCTCTGTTGTTCATTCTTACACGTCTAAATGTTATTTCTAGATTTCTCCCCAGTTTTAGACACTGTCTAAAAACCTCTTGCTAAAGAGTTAGATTTAATTTAATTTTTTTTTTAATTAGGAGAATCTGTTTTACAGCAAACCTCCTAGTATCCTGGCACTGACTATTGGGAGGAGGAGAATTAATATCTCCCATGTATGAGCTCCTTATTGGCTATCTAATGTAAAATGATTAGCTTTGAAGCCATGTACACTCCCAAAGCAAGAATAGAGTCAGCAGGTTGTGTGTGTGTGTGTGTGTGTGTGTGTGTGTGTGTGTACACATACATAGATAAACATCCACATGGATATAACAATAATAATTATAGAAAAAGAGACTATCAATCAATTTGAGAGTGGTGAGTTCATGGGAAGCATTCGAGGGAGGGTCTGTGGGAGGGTCTGGTTCAAAGAAAGGAAGGGCGAAGTGATATAATTCTGTTTTAATTAAAACATTAAAAAATTACATTTTAAAAAGATTTGGTTTTATTATTTTTAATTATATGTTGGTGTGTGTGTGTCTACAAATGGGTATGTTATGTGAGTGCAGATGCCTGAAAAGGCCAGAGGCTTGAATTCCATGGAATTGTCACAAATGATTATGTACCACCTGCCGTGGCTGCTGGAAACTGAGCTCAGCTCTTCTGTAAGAGCAGCAGATGCTCTTAACTGCTGAGCCACCTCTTCAGGCCCCAAATTACAGGGTCAGAGGACAACTCCTGGGAGTCACTTCTCTCTTACCATCATACAAATTCTAGGGACCAAACTCATTAGGCTTCCAGACAACCACCTTTACCCACTGACTCTATTTCACAGCTGGATTTAGCTTTCCTGTCTCTCTACCACTCACTCCATTCATGCCAATCCCATCCCATCTTTGTCTCACATTCATGACATAGTTAGATCATAACTATATCATAGTTATATCATAGTATATCATATATCATAACTATTGGCCACAGCCAATGCTTGGCGTGTCTATGACTGTGGTTGTGAACTTATCATTTACTGTGGACCCACAGGTCCTTTCCTGTAGTCCTTTTTTCTGTTGATAGAATTACTGTCATTCTTTTTTACAGTTTCAGTGTGCTTGTCAATGATTCCTAAATACTGCAATCATGCAATGTGCTCAAAAATAGTATAAACTTGATATATTTTATTTTCCTAGAGACTGCCACATGTAACTACCTATCCTCCTTCTTCAGTTTGGACCAGTTATTCCTTGGGCTATGCACAGTTGCCATTCTGGGATCTTTCCTATGGTGATTTTAGTGATCCTGTCAGCTTTTCTCTTATATTGGATTCCCTTTTTCTAGAATCCAAGACATTTCAATCTTATTAAAGAAGCTTTATTGTAGAAAGATATATAAGATAGGGTAGAAATGATTTTTTTCAAACAAAGTTTATTAAGAAGTTAAAAACAAACAAACAAACAACAGTTTTCTGCAGCTTCAGGTGGGGCTAGGGTAATAGACTCAAAAGCGAGTTGCCCAAAAAACAGACTAGAAGTAAAGTAAATTTTTAAAGCTCTGGTATGAATAAAGATGTCATTATTTTACACAGCTATTTTATTGATAGTTTAGCTAGGTATAGAATTCAAGGGTAGAAATGATTTTCCTCTAGCTTTTAAAATCTATTTCTCAGGATCGCATACTAAGTTCAAAAACAACAATTCAGTACTATTATATCAGTGTTTACCATAGTGACCAACAAGTAGATTTTAACTGGAGGGAAGTTGGAGTGTAGGCCAACACTTCATACGTGGATACGTCCATATGACAATGGAAATAAGAGCTTTTCTTTATCTTCTTTAAAATGTGTGTTTATATTAATCCTTTTCTTCTCTCACCTGCCTATCTGACAAAGTTTGGATTCCTCTAAGTATCACTCTAATGACTACTCTCCCCATTCCATCCTAGCATGCCCCTCTAGTCTAGTTCAAACAAGCCATTCTTCTTCTTGCCCTCTGATCAGTTTTCTTCTTTGTCAACCAGGAATACTCTCCCCTGGAAGATTCATCTCAAAACAAGCCCTATACACCTTTGAATCCTGTTTCAGAACCCAACTCTCCATATTGGCTCACTCCACCATTCATGAATCCTCTTTGTAACTGAAGGCATTAGAAAGCTGAAAAACAAATTTCTCAAATTTTCTTGCATCTAGGACTCTGAACTTCAATTTAGTCCTGCCTAACTAGATATACATACAGCAGATTTAGAATCAAATTGATTCAGACTTTAGAATTCAGTTACTCACCATAGCTTTGGAAGAAAAAAGAATGGATAAGGCCAAAAACAGAGAAAAAAAAGTCTTTCCAAGCTCACAAGGAATCAGGCAGATTTCTTGGTTGAAGCAGGATCTGCCTCTATTAATTGGTATCTTGATACATATTTGCTGATTGAAGAATTAATAATTTCTAGAAAACCATTAGAGAGTTCAAGGTTAGAGGACCTCATTAATCCCACCACAAATAAAATGAAGAAAAAAAAAGGAAAGAAGTGAAAAGGAAAAAGAAATGGAAAAGAGAAAAAAGTCACAATAAGCCAGCCAATCTTGTGGGGAAGTTGAGAGTCCTCTACGGTGGTGGCCAAGGGGAGGGATGGCAGAAGTAGACAGTGAGATTTAATCAACCTCATGCAGCACAGCTGAGTCATCTTCTCAAATCTGCCCGACTGTGTCTCTTTTGCTTTGCTAATTTTGAAAACAGTGGTGGCACACACCTTTAATTCCAGTTCTCCAGAGGCAGAGGCAAGCAGATATCTGAGTTGAAGGCCAGCCTGATCTACAGAGTGAGTTCCAGGACAGCCAAGGCTACACAGAGAAACTTTTCCTTTGAGAAACAAATGAAAGAAAGAAAGAGGGGCGGGGAGAAAGAAAGAAAAGAAAGAAAGAAAGAAAGAAAGAAAGAAAGAAAGAAAGAAATATATATATATATATATATATATATATATATATATATATAGAGAGAGAGAGAGAGAGAGAGAGAGAGAGAGAGAAAGAGAAAGAAAGAAAATGGGATTCTGTTCCTCTTCTCTCCTTCCCTCCACACACCTTGTATCCAGTTCACTGACCACTCGAAGTGCCGTGGGTCTCTTACTCCTTAGCATTCGTACATTATCTCAAACTGAGCTCCAGAGAACTCAGACATATCTGCCCTTGTGTCACTTCTAGTATAAAGATGGATTGACAGGTCAAAACAATTGTTCTCCAGTCAGAAAAATTAATCTTCCAGTTTATTTGCCAGGTGGTCTTTAGAAAATAGCATAAATCTAAACACCACCTCAAATTCTAACCTATGTTTGATACTAAATATTAAATCAATTTGGATTCTTCTAAATAGCCCTCCAAATGTCTGCTCTGCTTTCACCCCACCCCCCCTAGCATGCTGTATTAATTAAGGTTTCTATGCTGTGATGAAACATCATGACCAAAAGCAAGCTGGGGAGGAAAAGGTTTATTCAGCTCACACCTTTACATCACTGTTCCTAACCAAAGGAAGTCAGGACAGGAACTCACACAGGGCAGGAACCTGATGCAGAGGCCATGGAGGATGTTGCCTACTGGCTTTTACTCACATGACTTGCTCAGCCTGCTTTCTTATAGAACCCAGGCCCACCAGCACACATGGCCACTGCATCCTAGTTCAAATAAGCCATTCTTTGACATGTAACAAAATAGAAAGCTCATTGGTTCAAAACAACATTCTTGAAATGATTGCTGACTAACAATGTTCTCAGCAAGGCTCATGAGGAGGCACGATGTACACTAGGCTGACACCAAGTGTTGGGACTGAAGGTGTGCACCAATGCCAAGAATACAGCCTATGGATATATAATCTAGAAAATATTAGTTCAGATTTGTGATTTTACCCTATAAGTAAGAGTCAATAAATATTTTGCATTTGTTTGTTGAAAAAATGTGGTCAGATTATATACAGGTGCCTATGGATAAAAATGATTCTGCTGGGTATGGTGACACATGGCTTTAATCTGAGCTCTAGGGAGGCAGTGGCAGGCAGATCTCTGAGTGCCAGACCAGCCTGGTCTACAGAGTGAGTTCCAGAACAGCCAGAGAAACCTTGTCTCAAACAAACAAACAAACAAACAAAATGGATTTGAAATAAAGAACAAAAATAAGGAAAATACTAATATATATATATATATATATATATATATATGCATATGTATGTATATATACATACCTATATACACATTTTCTTCCTTCACTTGAGAATCATACAAGAGGTGGCTTCCACCAGAACTAATTCTCTTCTTCACATTCTTGAGGTTATTTAGGTTGATACTCAGAGGCAGAAGATGGATCTGATGAGCACTGGGAAGTCCTGTGAAGAACAAGTGGTATCCATCACAGTGAGGATTTCAGAAGCAAGCACTATTGGTCATCACCAGTGAGCTCACAGCCTCTGATCATGTAGGGCCTTCCCTATGCTTGTTCAGTTCTCCACCAGTTTTCATCCCTTCTATAGTCAAGCCTCTGTCTAAGACACAAATCTTAGATGTGCTTCAGTAGCACGTGCTAGCTGAAATATATTATATGGAGAATATCCTGCCTCACTGTCTTGGAATCAAATCCAAAAGGAATGGTTGGCACCCGTCTCTGTACAAGAAGAGGATGGGGCTGCTCCCTGTGATGGATATTTGGAAGATAGTCTTAAAATTCATTTATTGTAGGCAGAAACAACAATGGACAGGAAGGCTCTGTCCCAAGGCAATTGTGTGGACCACTCTGTGCTGGATTTGCAGGTAGGAGGACACAGGAGAGAGCATATTTTCTCTCTCAAAAAACCAGTGTTTCAGTTGGGAAGATACATGGCCATGAAGAATGGAGAAGCACAGGCAATTCACAGAGGAGAGGTCAGAGATCTCATGAGAATGACAACAGGCGCTGGCTGCAGGCAAGGCTTCCATCCTCTCCAGTGTGCTGGCTGCAGGCAAGGCTTCCAGTCTCTCCAGCGTGCTGGATGCTGTTTACCCATCTTGTAGAAGCACTCAGCTTCTCCAAGTTCCCATCCTGTATAGACCCTTTCCTCTCCTCCCCCTCCCAGGAATATTGGCAAACCTCTTTAGTCATTTGTGTTTCTTTACATTACCAAGGCCAGAGGTATATCTTCTCTGATAGATAATGGCCCTCAGTTAAGACTAGCAAAAGCTATTTTGCTTGATGTATTAGTGCCCTATTTTAGAATAATCCTATTCCCTTGATTCTTTAGTATTTACAATTTTTCTAAGTACCGATTATATTTTCTAAGTCAAAGTGGGGTAAAATTAGTGCATTGTATCCTGTTGTCGCCGCTTTCTGGAGTAGTCAGTCTTACATATTTGAACAATACCACCCCGGTGTAATTTTAAAAGGTAAGAGCTCAATTCTTTAAAAAACACTTAGATGGGCAGTGTGAGCTCTCTCTGAGGATTCTCACATTAGCAGTGCTTTACATATACCACACAAAAGGAAAATGCATTCTGCGGGGATTGGGCTCATCCGAGCTGAGAGCCGGACCTGATGAATGGTGGAAATGGGCCCATGTCTGCCAGCTGCACGCTGTCGGCCTGGTGATGCTTAAGGCTGTCTTCCATTAATGGACTTATGGTCCGGGAGTAGTAGAGAGCCCTGGGCATCCTTGCTACGGTGAACTATAAAAAGTAAAGCCTTGTAAAAGAAAAATAAATAATGAGACTTTTTCCAGGGCTCCTGGCTAAGCCTGTGTGTTTGGGATTCAGGCCAGGCCCATCTGTAGTGGTTCTCATGGGCTTTGGGCCCCATTGCTTTGAACTAAGACTCACAGGGGTGCAGGTCAGTGTAGAGCACTTATCTAGCGTGGGTGAGGCTCTGAGTTCCACATCCAGCATTAAAGAAAAGGACAAAAAAATGCTTTAAGTTTAAAAAAAAAGATTAAAAAGTAATACAGTAAAGAGTGGAGACTTCCAGTGCTCAGTAAAGAGAGAGAAGACTGTGATCTGGGAACATCAGGAAAAGCTTCCTGGAGGAGTGGGGCTTCAGCAAAGCATCAACGAATGACTGAGATTCCAATGGGCAGAGCAGAGGACCAGACAGGATTTGACAGTGAGCTGAATGTGCCCCTATCCCAAGTGCAGTCCTCAACTAGTCCTGGAAGACCATCCCCTTGGGAGCGTCTTAGCTGACAAGCTTCTTGCTTGGACCAGTCTCATTCCTTGACTGAATTCACTCACAGGCCGTAGCTCTGTTTCACTTAATCCTTAACATCGTGTGTATGTGTGTGTGTGTGTGTGTGTGTGTGTGTGTGTGTGTGTGTGTGAGAGAGAGAGAGAGAGAGAGAGAGAGACAGAGAGACAGAGAGACAGAGAGACAGAGAGACAGAGAGA